>JADDOH010013598.1:0-93455 GCA_016648135.1 Agrypnia vestita | reverse complement strand
TCATTTGTTTTAATACAAGTCAAATAAAATTGTCAAAACCTTGCAGAAATTCGAACCAAAACTATTATCATAATCTTATTTCATCACTAGTATTAAAGCGAATGAATTTTTAACATTTGATACAAGTTACTTTAAGGACAGTCTAAAGTTTTTGGTAATTTCGGGCTTCACTTTCTCACATTAGAGTTGACACTTCATTATGTATCGCTATTGTTACATCGAGAGATAGATTCCTAATGATAATACATAATTATATTTAAAGCACCATTAACTTTATTTTCTGCAATCTTACGATCCTTTCGATATCTTTCTAAGCCTTATCGTACCTTATCCTAGTAAACACGCAAACGTGTTAAACTTGACAAATTATAAGCAGATATTTTTCCTAGAGAATTGGCAAAGTTCACTAAAAATGCTGTCAAACATACGTCTGTTGAAATCGCTGATTAATATTAAAATTAATTTAATCACTTTAAATATGTCAAAAATATAGAAATATTCACTATTCTCAAAAATGGAGTACGTAACAAATTTCGCGTCAAAAATAAAAAAAACACGTCAAATACGTCTTGAAAAAAATGTACTCTGGTTTACTCAACCGTTAAAAACTTTTGGGTTATTCTGCCGTGTGCGTGCGAAAGGCTGCCACATCGAAACACGTCCGCACGTGGCAGAAAATTATAACCAGAATGGTCTTGAAAAAACTCACTACTTAAATTTTTAAAAAACTGAAAAATGTGGTGTAATAAAAAATATGAAAGCTACACTAGAAATGTGAAAAACGAAAAGAAAATAAAGTTTTTCATCACCTAAACACATCAAACCTGATCGTATCGAACATAGCAGATTGCCAAAGAAAACTCTAACCAGAATTGTCTTGAAAAACGGGGGGAAAAAATGCGATATAATTTGCAAACAGACTGAAAAATACAAGAAAAGATATGAAAACATACAACGGAATATTTTAAATGTTGATAAATTCACCGCGAAGGTGATGTCAGCGTTGAAAAATGAAAAGCAAGTAAAGTTACAAAAATGACAACAAGGTTTGCACCACGGCCATACAACAGGGAAGAATCTGAAACAATACAGTTAGTTCACTACTGAATACAGGGGATGCTAGTGGTACTGACCGCATATTCTCCGTTCCTCGCTCCCGTCCCGCGAAGATGAACTCCCTAATCCTCGCAATATATATATTTATATATATAAATATACTTCAAGATGTACACTGCGCCCGTGCGACCACGGCGAGAGCGGCCAGCCAGCGGCGCCAGCGACCAGCCAGCTCGGCGGCCGGCGGCCGAATGCCCGCGAGGAGCGGCGGGAGACTGGGCCAGGACAGGCGGGTGGCCCGCCCGCCCGCGCACCGCGGCGGCGCGGAGGGGGGCGCCAACCCCGCCGCGCCAGTGTGCGTGCGGCCGGGGGGGGGGGGGGGGCGGGCCCGGGGGTGGCGGATTGATAATGTACGAGCATTTTGTGATTTCGCCGCTGGGCAGCCGAGTTATATAGTCACGGCTGTCCTGTCACACGTTCGATGCTCTGTACACGGCTACGACAGTATTTTAGTGTCATAGAAATAACCTTGCGTATGCGTGAGAGGAAATATGCCGCCTCGCAAGTTTAACCCTTGTCAATAATTGTTACCAGTTTCATTTTAGACATGAGATCACAATGTGTGGAAAGTCCATTCATGATGACGTTCATAAGAACAAAGATGTTATGAAAGAGAATGTAAAGCTGATCTTAGCAGTGGATAGAATAAAAAAAAGGGTTACTCAGATGGTTTGGGCATATTGAGCGAATGAATGAAAGAGACCGACCGCGGAAGACGTGGCATGACCATGCGTGGATTAACCAGACACTGGAGGATGTCCTGTTAGGAGCCTCAATAATCGTGGAGCTTGTGTACGAAGATGTATGAATGCGGATAAGGCGAGAGTTGTGACGCTCTATCCTCTGTGCCTACCCCGCGGAGAAATGGCGCGATGGCAAGTATCATTTTGTTTCCCTTTTCACCAACGGCATACACAAATGGATGCAAATCTGTCTAAACAAAATTAATACGGAAAATGAACGTTGGAGGGATGGAGTAAAACGTCTTGCAGCAGACACGGCTTGGACACTTTATGAGAAGACAAAACCCAAAACTCTCCGGAAGGCTTTCGAGGAAACTTCGTTCGAATCTGAACCACTGCAGATGCAATGATAAAATACCCAGATGGACCCTTCGGAAACGTCACAACAGCAAAAGTCCCCCGTAGTCCTCGCCATTCGCCGATACGTTGGCGATTCTCAAACGATGATGGATACACTCTTACACTTACTCATAAAAAAAATCATTCTGGCTTATACTCAGAGAACTCCAAGGTCGCTGAACTGACGACATCCATAGGACAAGTGCTGCAGGAGACAGCTTGATGCGTAGGCCTTGGGGTCACATACTAAAGATTCCTCATTGCATAAAACCATAATACGCGAATCACACGCAAAATAGTCATTTATAAAAATAAAATGCTTTGCAACTCTCTAAAAAGAAAAATGAATTGTTCAATATCAAAAATGAACAAATACAGCGTAGTGGGACCCGCCACTACGCAATTTGAAACAGCAGAAATGCGAATGCTTAAGACGGTTGGCAGGAGTAACACTAAAAGGTTAAAAGATTAAAACTTCACGCATTCTTGGTAGCCTGGGTGCCATGGATATAAACAGTAAGCTGGAAGAACGACAGCTGAGACGATACGAGCGCATAAGACGGAGACCACCAGACCGCACTGTGAGGCAGGCAACTTCTGTGGAGCTTTATCGACAGTCATCCAGAGAAGACCGAAAAACTCCTGGACGAATCAACGCTCCAAAATCCTGCAGAGAAACTGCAGGGCTAGATGGAAGCGACACCGTAGCAATGTGACCAGTGCGTGTTTAATGAGTGACAAATATTCGGGAGTAAAAGTACCTGCGTGCGAAAGTGAACAGAATAATCGCGAAAGTGATCGAAGCGACAGAAACAGCGTAATTAAGAAATTGAATAATACGTGTGTTTAATATTCAAGAAACATTTAGTGTCTGTAAATTTAATAACAGTGCTCAGATTTAATCGGTGTCTTTTTGTGAAATTAATAAAAACTTTAGTTAAGAGACGTGTTTCATTAGCCTCCCACAGTTACGTCCCGTGACTATTTGTTAATTAGCAATAAATAGGAGTAGCTTGTTGGTCTCGTTGTTGGGGTTTCGAACCCCGTCCCAGAGGACCACCAAGTTAGTCCTATTTTTATGGCACCTTCGTTAACGAGATTATTAATTTTATTTTTTTAACATTCAGACCGTGAACAGGTCATTATTGACCCTAATAGATGGTCCTAGGATGACATTAGAGTATAAATATTATATGAACAAAATGTTATTTAACACACAATGCATGTTAGCCTTTAGTTAGAGTAACACACATGATAAGAGTATTTTGTGAAGGTGTTGGTGTGTAAATAATACTATTGTTGTGGTGTATAGTGATATTTACATGCTAGTGTAGTAGCTGTCCTGACGAAGAGAAAGGTTACGCCTCGAAACCGGTAGACAAAAAACTAATTTTTTGTGGTTATATACGAACATAAATAACATTTTGTTAAAATGTCTAACCATAAAGTTAATGCTTTAAATATTAATAATATTTTATGAACATTTTGAATATGATATAATTACACAATACACTTTTTATGATAAATAAATATTCATAACAAGATTAACTGGGGCAGAAAACATAAACCATGTTATCTCTACTAGAGTTTAATTATAATCTTACATTTTACTAATCGAGATTCGAGAGTATCGGTATCATTCACTTGACCTGTTTGTATTTTTTATCATCTATCGTGAACAATCTCTACATCAATAATCTTAATAAAGCGTTAATAAATAAATAAAATAATACCTAACCATGAGATATGATTGTATTCTAGCACCGATGGTTGACGTTCAACTTTGCGAAAAATCAGTTACTAAACATTGACACAAATCTCAAACACTGCTTATCGTGTGATCATCACTGATTAACGTGTTATAGGTTTTGGTATCAAACTCAAAATTTTACCAATTAAAAAAATAAAATAGGCCCTCGACTTGCGCGTGCCTCTGGCAGCGTGCTGAGGGGGCGGGATCCAGTTGAAGAATCCCCCTCCCTGCCACCCGCCCCCCTAGCGCACCCTCCTAGACTGGCGCCTCGATGCTACGTCTAAGGATGCTCGGATTGGCCAGGCCCGCACCGGAGGATATCACACGACAATAATTTCCTTTCGTTGATTAAGTATTCAGTAATATTTGTAGTTTCAAAATTCATCACGGTACTTTGATGATTGCGGGCGGACGGCGTGTAATTAGCCATCCGCTCGGGTGAACTTAATATTCAATTATAGTAATACCTCTCAAGATGACAACGCAAAAAAATGTCAAATTACGTTTTCTCTCTCTGAAGATCATATACGAGTAAACCAAATCAAGCCATAAATGATCACTAACCTGTGATAGATTATTTATCCTCGAAGGCAGGTGAACTTATCCGGTCACGAGTATCTTTGGGCCGTCCTTGTTTTGCAGGTCCTTTGAGAAGTCTTTTGGTTCTTCCACGTCACAAATAACACGCGAAAATGAATATGAACTGTTTAGCCCGTGCGTGACCAACGCCATCTAGCCTCGGTGTATAGTTTCACAGAAACAGCGGCATTTATGAAGTAATATGGGAAACTCAAATATGTCTTCAGGAAAGATATTGTTATAGATATTAAATATATTAATAGATATTAATCAATTATCATCTTGAAAGGTATACATTTATTTATTGTGTCGCCTAACCAAGGATTTTGGCAAATAACAGGTAATACAGGTACAAAACAATGTGCGAGTAAATTGTTAAAATATAAGGTATCGGGTAATATTGTTAAATAGTGGCCCGAATAAAATATATAAAATTCAGATTTGTTACTATAACGTAAATGACGAGATTATGTACAGAGCTTCAACGCGGCTGGCAATGATTAATATGAGTGTACAGTACTGTTCCGTTAAATATATTAAAAAATCAAAATTTGTTATATCTATTTTTCCTGTTATCTGCCAAAATTCCCCGAAGTCGAATGTCATAAAAATGTTCTCAGGTTTTCAAGGCTGTTTAGAATCTCGCAGGGTCACACTGAGGCTGATGTCACGACAGTCCTGATGATGGACCCTGCAATAGTATCCGAAACGTCGTCCAGTGAGGTGACATATAAACGGAAGAATATCCCAGAAAACATCCTGGAAAGCGAAGGGAACGTCTAGTGAGAGTAGATATAAGTCATATAACGCCCTCATACACCCCGGCAGAGTAAGAACAATAAGGAACATAACACCTCCCCAGGTAATAAAATTACATAAAACTGCATAAAAGGTTTTTGTTGTCTGTACAAGTATCCCATAAGTAATGATAGCACCGAAGCCATAAAATAGTTTTAAAAAGCTCTCAGGTTTTCAAGGCCGTTTAGAATCTTCTTCGTGCAATTTTCTGGGATATTCTGCCGCGCGTATCTGACCTCTGTGGTCGAGGTTTCGGATCGCATTTCATATTGCGATCACGATGGACAGGGTCCATCGTGATCGCAACACATCAGCCCTGACAATGGACCCCGAGAGTCAGCCAGAGAGGTCAGATAAAATAGTTTGTTTTCCGTCCTTTTCGACGATCGTCGAGAGGAACAACCGGGCGGTCACACCGCGCTCCGCGGGGGTGGACCGGGGTCCGCGCGATCCTCATCCACACTTGACGCAGCGGGAAGCGGCCAACAAAAAACATCAAAAGGCCATCAGCGCCTCCACGGAGGAGGCTGCACCCTCGAAGTCCGACCCTGGCAGCGTCAAGAGACGATGTCCCCGCAGCGGGGCGGGTGGGGGGGGAGGCTGTAGGGGGGAACATGGTGCCAGCCCCCGGCAGCAAGGATGCGCTCGGCCAATTATTATAATAATCTTGCGTAAAGACAAATGTTATAATTGAAAATTTATTAAAATTATTTCGACGCTAACCAGTGACCCGTCAAAATACGTGTTTTTATATCCTAGCCATATACAGGGTGTCCCGCAGCTAGTAGCAAAAACTTTGGAGGAGTTTTTTTCGTTCAATTTTGAATAGAATTTGAGCGAAACGTTGACAATTGCGGAGGTAGACCGCTTTCCATTCAAGAAAGACAATCGAATTAGTATGCGTAAACCGCGCGCATGAGGCGCATTTGTTTATACCCATAAACACCAACACAATTAAAAATGTGCGTCGTACGCACGGTTTACACATACTAATTCGATTGTTCTTCTTAAATGAAAATATGTCCAAGTGTCATCAAGTTTACATTTTTTTTTAAATATTTCTGGTGGTCTTAAATCGCTTCACACACACCTTTAATACTTCTGATTACGTAAAACGTACATATCGTTCAAATACATTATATATAATATCAGTATTAATGTGATCTACCTCATCTAATCGGCTAACCAAGACGAATACCGTCATATTATAGGAATGGTAAGCCGAGTTCGGGAGCGAAATACCATAGACAGTATAGACACACTTCTGATGTTACTTATTTCGCACAGAACACATATTGTATCAATGTTCTTACGTTTTCACGGTAACTCAGAATCTTCTGGGGTATTATGCCGTGATATTACGACCTTTCGGATCCCATTGTAGGGTCCAACAGGATCATCAGCCCTGATGATGGTCCCTGCAATGTGATCCGAAACGTCGGCCAGAAAGGTCTTAATAACACGGCATAATACCCCAGAAGATACAAACTAGAACATATTGTATCTTTCGAATGTATAAAATATAATAATAAAAAAATATTTCTTCAATCACTGATCAAGTAAATCAAGAGTACCAATGTGACTCTTTCACTCAACGAACACTCTAGAACGCGGTCTAAGCAAACTTGATTAGCAATATTTAAAAAAATTCGAAAAAAACTGTCTCGTTACGAGAGCTGTATGATAAGTATATAGTATAGTGTCGCGAAAGGAAATGAATTTTTATTATTACCTGTTTATTTCTCAAAATATTCTCTTTCAGCTCTACACTTTTTTAGTTTAGCAATAGTGATGTGATACGTACTCTATGTGCGCTATGCGTGTATACATGTAAGCTTCCATGCTTCCGTTCCATAAAATAATAACGAAACACGTAGCAACTTATCATTCGTAATCCAGCGAATATGTTACCCAGCGATAATGTTTTTTATTTATAGTTATTAGAGACTCTAACAGGATAATAGGTAAGTGATACTCTAATAATAAAACATTATAAATGAAGACTATGCCCATTATGTCAATTACAAGTGTCTTCGGCACGCTCTAGTAACATATATTTTTGCATTTAAGTATATTTTACATGTCATTTATGTGTATTGTATATTTAGTGTTTGAATGTAGTGCGATTAGTATTGAATAAATAATGGATCTATAGGTTCAGGTCACCGTTTAGAAAATGGATGTTGTGTATGAGTGAGTTTTTGAACGTAGATAAGGTATCTGCAAGAATATCAGCATCAATGTTAGGGTCAGCACAATACGTATTGTATGTGCGACACAACCTTGTGATGGAGAAAAGTAACCAACAAAGTGACAAATTACGAAATCTAAGTGATTAAAATAACAGTGAAATATAATCGAATTCGTGCTATGCGACTTTGCCCATTTAATAATCACTAATTGATTTCCACGATTTCACTAATATTTTGGCGGTCTGCGTAGTTTAAAACAATACAAAATACCAACATTAATAAAATAAACCTTATACGTGCATCTTTCCAAAATTATCCACGGAAAGATGCACGTCTTTCGAAAAGACGCGCATCTTTCCAATTCCAAATTTATCAATCTTACTTTCTCGCTCGAAATGGCGCCCCGCGAAACGGAGAAGGCGGAAAAAAATCGTATCGGTTGTTTTCCGGGGGGATATTTGGCCATTTCGCCCGCCCCCCGCCCCCCTTCCCCCGGCGATAAATCCGCTGCCACCACCGAAACACACCATCGCGGCGTTACATAACGGAGCGCAGAAAGCGCACAACGTCGTGCGCCGAGATTAAATAATTTTAAAAAATATAAACAGCAACAACATAAATAACATTTCAGATAAAGTAACTGAAAGTTTGCCAAGCGACACTGAAGCCGCGTCTTGGGCCGGCCGCACTTTGGATACGAATTATTACGTACGACTATTTTCGTGCGTATTGGAGCGCGCGCGTTGATTGCGTCTTGCGTTGTCACGATCAGTTACTTTGCGCATTTCTCCAATGACGTGCCAAATGAATAATCTGTATCTTCTGGAAAACTCTATTACGGCAGGCTTAAATAATGACAAATTTCACGACTATCTATCTAATAGATTCACAAATACTGCGGTAAATCGAAAGCTCATAACATCGGAGAAATATTTAAAAGTTTTTTTGTTCGAAGTACATATTCAGATTAAACCCAATTATTTAACTTGCAGGTATTTTTTAGTTCTTTAGAAATCTCTATCCTATCTAGAAATAATAGAGAATCCTCCGCCATGATCTGCGCTGATGGTCGCGTAGTTGAATCACTTTGGTCCCACAAACATTTATGGTTATGTGTCAAATTGACATAATTTTCAATATTCGTCATACGAAATCGCAAAAATTTCCGAACAAATCCGGATCGTGTCGTGTGCAGTGTGCGATGTTCAATACTACTGCGAAGGTCAGGAATGTACTCGCGTATTCGTACGTATACGTACTACTCAATTTCGTACGAAAACGAATCCAGTGTGCGGCCGGCGTTAGAATGCCGCTTGCGTGTTTATCCTGGAGCTGTTAGACGGAGAGATGTCTTAATAATTTAGAAATCGGAACGAGAAAGTATAATAATAGCGTGCGGCCAGTGTGCGGCCGGCGTTATACTAAGAATAGCTTAGGCAAACTTTTAATAAACTCCAAAGACAAAGTCGACCCACTAAATCATTCAGGTAACGATTTGTTTACTAGGACAGGTAATGGATAGTCAGTTGTACATAAGTCCTGATGAAGATACGGTGGTATCAAAACCGGTAGACGTAGAGTCATTATTTAAGCGGTTTATACAAAGCTATTTAATTAAAATTTATAAAAAAATATCATTGCCAGCTGCGAAATCTATGTACACTATTTCACGAAAAGGACGACAGATGTCTCTATCATAGTCCCCTCAAACATATGCAAGGTTTCAATTTGGAACGTGTTGTCACGCGTCATGGCTGCGGGAGGAATTAATGAAAACGCCGGAATTTAATTATAAATTTATTAATTACTAATTTATTTATTTTTAAAAAAGTGTCGAATTGTACCATGCGGTGCAGTAATTGTGATAAATTTGTCGGGCGCGACGTTCTGGCGGTTCTCCCCGCCGGCGCTTGCGCGCTCCCCGGCGCCACCTCGACACGTGGTGTCGGCTGCACGGGCCCGCCCTGCCAGGCTCCTTCGTCAGCGCGCCGATCGGCGTCTTCTTCTTCTTCCACACAAGCGCGCTTCCAGAGACCAGAAGCATCGCCTTCCGTGGTAAATGGAAAACGAGTTTTAGTATGTGAATAAACCACGAGTGTAAAAGACGACAATACCCAAAAAATTAAAAAAAAAAGTTTGACACTGCGCTCCCCGCACCAATCCCCCTACAATGCATACACGTAAACAAATTAACGTCAGTTTCTTCAAGAAAACATTTGTCTCGATACACTGCTCGACGCTTATGTACGGGCGCCAGGTATGGACGCTAAACGAACGAACGCGCTCTAGAGTCCAAGCTGCCTAAATGAAGTACTTTAGAGGAATGACGGGTTGCGAAATGGGATCGAATAAAAAACTCGACGACCTAAACATTGAACCACTGCTACTCTTCACAGAAAAATCGCAACTGAGGTGGCTTGGGCACTAAGAATGTCTGATGACCGAATTCCTAGGAAAATACCGAGTGCGAATTCTGAGGGAAGACGTCCAGTGGGCCGCCCCAGACACAGCTGGGTGAGGCAACTCCAGAAACTGTGTGAAGCAAACGTTGGGACTGCAATGGACGGAGGCCGCACAAGCAGCGCAAGACAGGGACGAATGGAGGCGCCTTGTCGACGCGGTGGCTCCCCGACCCGAATAGGACAAGGGGAAGAAGATGATGATGAATAAATTTACAAAGTAGCTGTGCACGAATTTAATTTAAACATTATTTTTTAATTCGCACTATTTCGCGAAAAATCGCTCGCCTGTGGAACACTTTACTATCGCTTGCTAGAATATTCACGTCATTTCGCACTTCAGTGGTTGCGCTTATTCTCAACACTAGTTAGGTTCCTCGCTTAATTTGTTGTCGTTAACGTGATCCGCCTTTATTCTTATTATATAGATTTATATTGTTTTCGAGTGGCCTAGACATTTTCCGAATGTTGTAGATAATTCCAGAGTGTTGTGGAAAGTTCAATTGTGATGTTGTCCCCGTGAGGCTCTGACAATGCGTAATTTTTTTGAATACATAAATATATCACGGAGGATTAACTAAAAAATGAACTCCGTATTTGACAACTTTTAACAACGTTTAACAATAACAACAACAACATATCGATAACAAAACTAAAAAAAATGCTTTGTATGCCGTCACCGAGCATGACTAATTTAGAATGTACTGAATTTGAGATTTTATCGGAACAATAGCTCCATCCCTTCCAGAATCATATTTCCAGATCACTATTAAAAGCAAAGACACCCACTTCAACCAATCAACCCCCAAGGATGTGTCACGTGACAAAATGGCCGCTTCATACCAAAGCGAGAGTTGGTGTCTATTTTAGACGAAAACATCGTAACAAAGACAGCAATATACAATTTTGTAAATGGCAAAAGCAGCAAAGTCCACTGTTGGGTAGCAAAAACGTATTCAAAAGATAAATATGTATTTATTATTATTTAATAAAAGGAACACTGACGTGGCAATTGTTTTTGAAAACTTATTTCCAATGTGATACCAGAAAATTTTCTTTGAGCAGTGACAGGTTTTAGTATTTATCAACACGCTGTGGCATATTTCTGCCTTTGCTTTTATACCCCTGAAATAAAGAAAATGATGTGCGTTCTCCTCCTGTACTGGAATCATGGAGACTCACTGAAGCAATATTCTTCTTCTTCTTCTTCTTCAGCCTTCACCTGTCCACGCTGGACATAAGCCTCTTCCATACCCTTCCATCCTTCCTTGTTGTTTGCTAATTGTAGCCATTTCTTTCCCCCCACAGCGGTTATGTCGTCGGCCCATCTCTCTTGAGGTCTTCCGACACCTTTTTTACTCTCCCAAGGTATCCATTTTAGGGCTCTGGGAGTCCATCTTGTAGCATCGACTGACCATTGCCATTTTAGCTTCGCTACACGATCCATGATATGCAATGCTCTAGTTCTGCGCCTAATTTTATAATTTCTTAATCATCTCTTAGGCGTACGCCAAGTTGTGTGCATTTGAGCTTTTCTACACTTTTCTTTGTAAGGGCCGTCGTCTCCACTCCATACGTCATCACTGGCAGTATGCACGATTATAAGGCTTTGAATCGAAGCAACGCTAATGATAAATTTATTTATTAAGGCATAAACAGTGAGTACCACCACTAGGTCTGTGGTAAAGTACTCAGGTTTATCCGCTGTGTCCAAGAGTAGAACCTAATCAATAACCATATTCTTACAAATGATTGGTTATTGACTTCAAAATTAGAACTGTTTATTGAATTACGATTTTAAGTGTGTAATCGAAATTCCAAAAAGAGGCTTCTCGTACACATTTCTGTATTCATGTTATTGTCGATGTTTTTAATTTTTTTTAATAACTTTTGTTTGTCACCACGACAAAAACGATTATAAGTGACTTTCGAGAGATTATTTATTGCAAAAACGACGTAATTGTCAGATACTTGTTTACTAAATAAAAAACACATTCATTCATTCGACATTCAATGCGGCTGTCAAAGTTGTATACTTTCGAAACTTGTGAATACGGAACCGTTTATGGCCTAAAATCTGAAATATGAAAATGAAGCTATATTGAATTCTTGTCAGCTGTCAGATTGTGTTTACTTGCGAGTTCACGTTTGTGTCGATCGTTTTTTAAGAAAGTTATCGTTTGCCCCAATTATTTTAAGTATTCGAGGTTACATTTCTGTAAGTATGAGTTTTAATTCTTTTCATGAATCTCGATAAAACAATGGACAATAATCAGTATAGGTTTTTACAACTCAATACCTTGAGCGTCATCAGTACATAATGTTGTCTTTATTTTATTTTTAAGTATAATTTCTACCGCGCGTACTTGAGTAGACACACATTTTTATTTATTTTTTAACTTATGCTTTCTTTTTCCTGGACCACAAATAAACAAGATGCATTCTTATTCTAATTAAAATAAATTAAATAGTTCAAAAACAACTTTTTGTTTACCCTGTGGTGGTTGTCACGTGTGCAGCGAGTCGGTTAAGAGCGGGGCCTAACTTGAGTTGTCGTAAAATGTTTGTGTTAAGGGGGGGATTAGGTTTTTAACTTTTTTTTTGCATTTTATTTTTAATTTTTTAAATGAATGTATAACATCGCAAGAATATTGTTTCAAAATTTCAAGTCAATCGGAGCAAAATTGACGAAATTATGAACATTTGAGCGATATCAGACTGATTTTCTATACCTGCTCGGGCAGCTAAGAGACCCGCTCACCTGAGGACTACCGGACGTGCTATTGTATTAGAAGAGTTTTGCTTAGACAAGGACAAAAAGATGCTGATGATTAAAGCTCTTTTACTTACGTTTTACCCTTCAAAGTGTTCCAAAAAATTGAAAAATTGAAATTTCAAAAAACCCTCCCAGCGTTACCTGGTAAAACCTATTATCTAACGAATGAACTTTGATTTTTTGATTTCAGATGATCTAGCACCAAGTTATGATGGACACCGCAATTCTACTTTTTTCCGAGACACGTCCGAATAATTGCTGCCATTGCCGTATTTTTTAATATTTCGTCTTGAAAATTATACACAATATTCTTCAAATATCATACTTTAATGTACCATTAGTTTTAATAAAGAGATTTTAACTGTGTCGTCACAAAAAATTCACAAAAACATGCCTTTTTTTGTACGAATTAACCTTACCTCCCCCCTTTACCTCACATACAAGTGCAGAAACTGGATTCATAAACAATATTGAATAATCACATAAATAGCAATAATATTTTAAGATACACCCGTGAAAAATCACGGGAAATAATAATAATTACTAACGACCCTCGCGCGACCGCGCAACATGAGCCGCGCGCCGATTGCGTGTCACACTCTAATTATCTAAAGTTGCCATTCCAGCAAGTTGCGGACGGACAACGAAATTATTAAATTTATTAGATAGTTCGAAATAACGACTGTTATATGAATAAAGTAAACAAAAGAGGCCACACCCCCACCAAAGAATTATTAATCATTTAATTTATGAAACGGCTATTGCGCGTCCGTCCTGACGAAGATACAGCGGCATCGAAACCGGTAGACCGGTAAACCGGTTAAAACAATTAATGTGGAATTTGTTATTTTTGAGATGAGCTGTTATATTTAACATACTAAGTAAACATCCCACGAAAAATGAAATTCGATTAAGGCAGGACATTCATTGCAAATGCATATTTCGGCGTTTTTTTTACGAAAATGTGGGTTTTTATTATTCATTTATATCAGAATGTATATTCGAAACTGCAATTTAAGGGCAATAACTTAGATAGAACCTTTGTTCTTATATAAAAGTAATAAACATAATTTAGAATAATTAAGAAAATATAAGCATTAATCGACAGACCGCGGCCAAAAAAAAAGTTTTAAGTGTCCTAGGCGGAACAAAGTTTTAATGAATATTTATATATACGCATAATACGTTTTTTATACGTATAAAGTTTACTTCATTATCTAGAATCCGTACTTAGATAATTAAGAAACTTTCAATATTAATAAATGTTTTAAATTTGCATGAAATTTTTAAGTTTTTTATTGATTTTAAAACGCTTTTTATTTATATAAAGAGATGATATTAAACAGTATATTCTATTTGTTACCGTATCTTGAGGCTTTACTCACTGATTAAAAGTTAGTTTTTTTAAATTAAAAACATATTAATTAATTATCATTTAAAAATAAAAATTCCAAAATATGAAATGTGCCAATAAATGACGTAATTATAAAACATAATGCCGTTGGCAGCGGCGTAGAATTCCCCCACCATGCTGGCTTCTAATTGCTATAACTCGGCCAACTTTCGGAATTTTTCAATGAGTGATTCAAATTACTCTTAGTTATTCAATCTACTAAATAAAGAAAAAATGTGGTTCTAAACAAATGTTTATAGACACTTACCTTCGGACGAAATGTTCGTTTCGGGCGATCTCGGGCGGACTCGATAATATCTTCGCGGCTGGGCACACAGATGGCGTCGCGTCACCAAAAATATATTAATTTAATTCTTTAAAAAAAACTTTAAAAAAATCACTTTGTCCCGTTTCCACCCCGCGGCATCAGCAACCTGAGAAAGAGAGAAAAGAATAAAAATCAAAATTGGTGCATAAATGGAAATTATTTTAATATATACAGGGTGGCATATATTATAGGGATGTAGCAGACACACAAACGGCCGTACTCCGAAAATAACAATATTGATATCTTAATCTTAAGATTGTTACGCCAACACCTAATAGACGAGAATAAAAAAATAAATAAACGAGTCGTATCTAAAGGTCAGTGTTCGTCGTACTCAAATAAAGAGATTTGTATATTTTCACATATCTCTCTCAAATCAAATACCTTTATTTGCGGTGTCCGATGTCTGCAATGCCTTTAGAAAAGGGATTGATTTCTCCGGTATCTTCTTGTACAGGCGGTCTGGTCTGACGGAGCTTCGAACGAATTATCGAAGTACCCATCGCAAACGTAACCTCACAATTCTCGTGTTTCGAATAAAATTACATGAAATAAGTACTAATGCTGTATTTGAAGCTTATAGAAAAAAGATAATTTCATACGCGCTTATTAATTTCTTCTCCCACAGCGTTTTTATGTAATATTATGGCTTAAGTGTCATTTTTGCGTTGGAATTTTTGAAATCGAATTAGTAGTTTCGGAGATACACACACCTTACAAACTTTACCTCTTTATATATTTTGTAGATTTAAATAAGGAATTTTTAAACCAAAAATAATGACAAATAACAATTTCAATGTGAAAGAATAATTTTATTATTATGAATAAATATGTAATCATTTTGCCTCGAACTAGTTTCGATACTCCGAAATTGTGAAACAAAATATTAACAGAGACTTAGGAACTTGAAGACAATTGTAATTTGAAGATTTTTATTTTTTTATTTGACTTGTGTTAAAGGGTATAAATGTTTCATATTCGATATAAGTTAATGTAATGATAGTCCAACGTTTCACAAAAAATACGTCAGAAATATTTAAAAAAAAAAAATGTAAACTTTGATGTCGCATATCTCGATAACTATTGATATCAGGTTATGAATGCTTGAACATTTTCGACTCGTAATCAAGGCAGGAAGGAATCATAGTCCTGCGAGGTTATTAATGTTTTCCAAATAACCCTGTATATGATCAGTTTTGCATATGATAGACGTTTATATGCAAAACGCACGCAGTTTGAACGGTCAAAGGTGTTCCTTTATCATTAGAAATTGTTTATAAGTGTGAACCGACGTTCGACAAACCTTTGGGAATGTTTTGTATGAAAGTTCGTTGGAATGGTTTGAATATGATCAGTTTTGTAATTGTTAAAAGTATATAGGCTCGAAATACACAGTTTAGACGGGTTAGGCCCGGTTGTTTCAAGTTCGATCAAAGTAAGCGGTCGATTAAAGCATAGATTTTTACGAAAAAGGATCGTCTGATTGGCGGAGAACGTAAAAATCTATGCTTTAAAAGAACGCTTACTTTAATCCAACTTGAAACAACCGGCCCTTAGAAGTAACGCAAAAAAGCATGGAAAGATATAGGAGTGCTGTACAAGTATCCGTGTTTTACGACTGATGGCGCCACTGACGCAATACTTGTATTCAATTGTTTAGCGCCATCTTTCGAACGACGCATGTCTTAATTCCAGATAGATGTATCGAGTAGTTTTGTTTTGTTAGCTGTGGAAGCGGGAAGTTTGTGTTTCAACGGTTCCAATGAAATACCATACCAAAAATGCACATTTGACTCTTTGTACCAATACATAAAAAATTCTCTTTTCCACCATTTAAAATTTTTAAAAAAATCGCACGCATACTCCTGTAGTAGAAGATATACTTAACTTAAACAAAAGAAAAATTATGTATAAAAATAACTGATCATTGGCGATTATTTTATTGAGTTTCATTCAAAAGAATTAAAACTCATTCATACAGAAATGTAATCTCGAATATTTAAAATAATTCTTAAAAAACGACCGAAACATTGGTGAACTCGCACGCAAACAGAATCTGACAGCTGAGAAAAATACAATATGGCTTCGTTATCGAGACGTGGTTCCTTTTCAAAAAACGTGTCAATTTTCAAAAAATTCCAAGTATCTACCCACTCTCATGTCTTAACGAATTTCGTTCTAAAATGGTTCCGTATTCAAAAGTTTCTAAACTATACAAATTCAACAGCAGCATTGAATGTCTAATGAATGTGTTTTTGTTTTGAAAACGAATATCTCACTTAATAATTACGTCGTTTTTGCAATACATAATTTCTCAAATGTCACTTTCAATCGTTTTTAGCTTGGCGACAAACAAAAACTTTCTTAAAATATCGAAACATTCGTGAATATGTAAACAGAATCTGACAGCTGACAAGAATTCAATGTGGCAACGTTGGTTCTGGTATCACATTTGGCGTATGCGGCGCCAACTTCAAAAACTACTTCTTTCAGAGAGAAAAAAATTGACGTCAGAGTTGACAAATACGCTCGCTTTGCATGTAAAGCCAAACTTCACACAGCTCTCCTGTAAAATTGCTTTCTTGTAGACGTCCTAGTTCACGCGGGGACCATCGGTCTGTTTGCAACTATGGAAATATCGGTCAGTGATTCGATTCCTTTTTTGGCTGGGAATACGTGTGAGGAAATCAAAGCGAAGTTGCATGACGTTTACAAGGATCATCACGTTCGATGAATATTATCGGATATTGATTTGATTTGATGAATAAAATTCTATAGATTAAGAGTCAGCGATTACCAGACTTACGTTACAGTATCAAACCTGAAACATTTTCTCTACAGCACACTTAGTAGGTAAGAAGGTTCGGATATTATGACACTTGAGTGATGGGGATTTAGGCAAACAACAGGTAACACGGGTACAAAAAATGTTTAAGTGAAACGTTAAAATATAAGGTATCAAAACAAATTTTTATTAATCAATTTCAAATTAACTAAAAAATATTTTAACTGCTACCGGGATTCGAACCGTCGGACCTCCATTCTATCCGGGGATGGCGTGCTATCCAATTTCGCCACGAAATTTTGTCAAAAATCTATATTTTCAAAAACCCCTACGTCAAGGACTAAATTATATTGTCAATTTTGATAATGTTTGTTTTTTTTTATTCTGATGATTACATACGAAATGGGAGTAGTCACCGCGGTGGACCTTTTTTCGGCAGTCGACAGAACCCAATAATTTTCCGCCAATGTTGAATATTTTTTATTAAAAAAAAAATTCACTTTTTCTTAAAAGTATATACTTTCATGTAGAAATAATACAAGTATTTGGCGCCGTTCTAACGACATTGATTCAATCCTTGAGAGACGTCGCAGTAAAGTCCGCAGACATAGCTAGTACATATTGCACACTGGCGACCTCTATTGTAGAAGAAGTGAACACAACACAACAAAGTGCATATAATTTGCGGCCTCGAAAGCAGTAATCAGTCCGCCCTCTACCTCCGCGGGTAAAGGTCGTCCACCTGATGACGTTGAATAAGCATTCAACGAAACGTCGAGAATTGTTTCTCGAAAAAACATACGGTTCGTATAAAATATCCGCAACTATTTACAGTTAGAAATGATACCATTACCAAATTCATATAGATTTCCTTAAAAAAATTCAAAAATTGCCTTTTTTCGCGCTTCGTAGGTGGGTATTCTCCTTAATGTAATCGTATTTTTGAAGACTTTTATAATACAAATTATAAACGAAAACTTTACCCCACATTATCCATACTGATCTACAGAATATAATTAATATTTATGAATCTATTTCATACATCTTTCTCTATTGCTACCTCTTCCCCCCTACTCCTCAGATTCGGCCCCATGCGAAGAATTTATGCATTCAAACAAGGAAAAAAAAGTAACCCATAAAAACCAGGTTTTTATTACACTCCCTTTCTTTCTTTGTAAAATATAACAACAATTAAAGACGAATTAAAACATATAACATATCACTGAATACAGTAATTTAATATATATCTAAAATGTCAGATGTTTTGAGATGTCAAGATTTTGATAGATTCAATTATCATCAATATCGTACCTTATGAATTTCCAGCGTCAAATGATTTAGTCAGAATCAGATTTGAGTAATGTAGAATTCTTCAAAACTAAGCAGAAATCTAAAAGAAATAAATTAGTCATCTGTGAACCAATTGTTTTGTAAATTTTCGAAATTCGTAGTGATGTACCTATTATACCGACGGAGTAATTCAAATTTAGAAAATATTCCGCGACGTTATCGGGCCGCCGTAATCAAACTTTTCTAATGATTCCAATTGGAAAAAACCAACAAAATTTCTAAAAATCCGAAATTATACTATAATTATTGATTTTTTTAATGAAAATTTGATAGATCTTCTTGATCGTCGCCACGAGTCTGCTTGCAAAGTTTCAGCTCGATCGGATCACGGGAAAAGGATCAAAAATCGATCCAAAATTTTTGTTGACGGCAAGCAAGCAGACGCCACGAGTAATATAAAGGGAGTAAAAAGGCTTTGCCAATATGACAAATTATAATTTTTGTATGGCTTAAAAAAGTTGTAATATAGTCGAAAGAAAACTGGTGAGAAAAAATTATATTTTCAATTTTTGCAAGGTTTTTTCATAGACGTACTATAAAATAGACTATTTACAAACCAAAATATCCGCTACACAGAACTATAACACGAATTACTGTGAACATAGACGCACATCGCGGGAGTTGGTTAGCTGCGCTATAAGAAGGAAAGAGAAAACATCACAGACTACCAACCAACTTAGAAAATGCAGAAATCTCCGTACTCTGAAGTCGGTTTGAATTTCTCCACAAATGATTGAAGTAAAACTCACCTATGAAAGGTTATATCCTCTTCTTTATTATGTTATGAAGCATTACAACGATCAACACAACAAGCAGACATATTTCAAGTTGGATTTTTTGAATTGTTAAGGCAAAAAGTGCAAGAGGCAAAAAGTAAACACTGCGATTGGCTACAACTTCGTACGCATTCGTTCTGCAAAATTATGTTTTGTCCTTTCTTATACGTGGTTATGAAAATACTTTCTATATCTTTAGACAGTAGAGACTAGATGTCTCAGATTTGTTTTTTTAGTGACCAGTCTACATTTATAGTATGGTTTTTATCATTTCATTCGACTTGCATCAAGTGAATGAATTTTTCATAATCGACGTAAGTTACTACAATGCTAGTTCAACTTTTTGAAAAAAAAAAGTCAGATTACCCTTACTATTTTTTTACTGAAGAGGAACATGTCCTTTGAACATTGTTTTGGTAAAGATACGTATTACAGATGTCTTTACACTACTACTAGAAAGTAGGTATGTAAGTCTTTTTGGCTCGTTACAAGGAGGGCCTTATCGTAGACTACCACATCTATCTTTTTTTTGGTAGTTGTATACAAGTTTAACTTGTATTTGCGAGTTGTATTTTTACTACCGCCACCTGTGGTCGAAAATTGTGTCATTCTCATAAACCAGTACAGATGTCGCCGATGGTAATGATATATCTATATTTTTGGTTGGAGTTTTTAAAGCACTAGAATACCCCCAAAAAAAATGTTAAGTTCTTTTTAGACCAGTTTTTATATGATCCGTGTATTTTGAGTATATATAAATTTTTCGATAACACAAAACTGGATTTTATCGCAGGTAAAATACAGTAATATGTTGTTAAAAACATTTAGCACACTCAAAATATTGTGAATTGTTTTAGTAGTCAGAATCAATATAAGCTTAAAAGAATAATCTGTTATTTTTCACCTTTTATCGTGACTCATTTGCGACAATCTGTGACCAAAGGGAAGTGTTCCCTTCAGATCCAAGAAAGGGATCAAACTGAGGATTCATTTTGTGAGTACGCGTGACCAAGAGGAGTACAATACTTCTTCTCACATCCGAACAGAGGATCATCGAGATTCATCTCCTTAATCGTACCGAGCAAACAATTGAGGGGTCTGCTATGAAGAAAAAATTTAGGAATATTTTTATATGTATGTTTTGAGAGCACAATTGCAGGATTTTATACAGGTATACATTAAAAAGAATATTGCTTAATACTCTAAAAATATAGATGTACCATTACCAGCTGCGAAATCTATGCATATTATTTCAAAAGAAGGACTACAGATGTCTCTAGCAAAGCCCATTCAAATATACGAAAAGTTTCAGATTTGGAACACATATACAACTCTAAAAAAATTGATAATATATGGATGTTCTTACGATGGAGTTGGTGAACAGTGGATTGTCTAGAGTCTAGAGTGATCATTTTCAGCTCATACAGTTCTTAAGCCGTGGGCCATAGTATAAAAATACTTCCATACATGCTTTCCCGTATAAACAGCTTCGTCTCTGTGAGACAAATTCGTACAATGAAGCTTCGTCCCTGTCATTTCAAGCTTTATCTAGATAAATACTAGTCGGATTTCTTTGTTTTTTAGTATTGTTTGAAAGGTTATTAAAGAGTTAAGGTTGTTATTACGGTCGTTAGACATATTTAACTGTAAAAAGTTGCGGATATTTTATACGAACCGTATGTTTTTCCGAAAAAAGATTCTCGACGTTTCGTTGAATGTTTATTCAACGTCATCAGGAGGACTACCTTTACACGCGGTAAATTGTATGCACTTTGTTGTGGAGTGTTCAACAGAGGTCGCCAGTGTGCAATATGTACTAGTTACGTCGGCGGACTTGACTGCGACGTCTCTCAAGGGTTGAATCAATGTCGTAAGAACAGGGCGCCAAATACTTGATAGTTTGTAACTGTCATTTCTATTGAAATTGGGATGTTTGTATATTTCAATGGATCCCCTCACTAATCTGGGTATAAGGTGCCGTTCCGTTGATAAGATTTTTGCCTTGTCAAATCTGATGAAAGTGATAGAGATTACCTTTGGATGCACGTTCGCGGATTGCCGATATATTGGAGTTGTAGTTTTTAATTGCTCCAATGTGTTCCTTCGATCGTGTAGCGATATTGCGTTTGGTTTGTCCTATGCAGAACACTCCACAATCGCATGGTACTCTGTATACATCTGGAGACTCGAACGGTGTGTTTGGAAGGCATTAATTAATATTTTATTTGGGAAAAATACAGTACAATTTTAATTTTTTTAATATAATGTCAAAAAAATATTCGCGAGTACGACCAGTAAAGTTTCCTCGAAGCTGGTAATAGAAAAAAACTAAATAAAAAACAATGATAAAGAATATGTGATAAATAATAAATATTTCAAAGATTTAAATTATGATAATGCATAAAATGGGAGGGGTGGGGAGAGGGAGGGAATGGGATTCAATTAAAGAAGTATCAAATTAATAGTCATAAATGAGATTACGGAGTTTCATTTTAAATAAAAGCAAATTGTCAGTAAAGATGTCTAGATTATTTGTATAATTTAACATATTGTATTTTGAGGTGCAACGAGTTATAGAGCCATTTTTTGAGTAGTTAGTCCTACCAAAGTTTGCGTAAAATAAATTATTTGAACGCGTTGAGTATGTAGGACAACTTAAACCTATTTGCTCTAATAAATAGGGTGAGTCAACTAAGTTATTCAAGATTTAATAAAGATAACACAGATCTTGCACGCATCTTCGATATGAGAGAGGAGGGATTTTATAGTAACACTCGCTTTCTGCGTATGAGTTGAATTCTAAACGGGAACGGAAATTTAAATTATTGAGAAATTTGTGTCGGATATTTTCAAGTCTCTCACTGCATGTAGAATAACGAGTGTTCCAGACTACTGATCCAAACTCCAGTTGACTGCGTACAAATGAAAAATATAAAGTGATTAATGTATACGGTGATTGAAACGGGTTTGTCGTTCTGGCAATGAAACCAAGGAGTCGATATGCTTTAGCAATTACCGATTCCATATGTGGGATGAATGTTAATTTAGAATCAAAGATGACATTTACGATGAGTTAGTCCTACCAAAGTTTGTAGTAGGGGTATGTAGGACAACGTATGTACGTGTGTATGTACATTGTCTATGTTTCTTCCATATACATTTATTACATCTCAATGAATGGTGGCCCGCTGGGGCAGAATTTGAACATTTGCAACATTTTGGACGTGCTCAAAAAAGGATGTGTTATTTTTTGAGGATCGATAAGGTTCCGAAACGACGGTGTTATCAAGCCGCGGCGGCCGTAAACAGCGCCGGGGCGGGAGGCTGCGCGCCTTCCGGGCGCCGAGACGCCCGCCGGCCTGGCGCCCGCCGTCCCACCCCTCTCTCTCCCGCAGGGGGGCGGACTCTGTCCCGCACCTGGGAGCGAGTTCGTACAAACATGCGACGACAACTCCCATCGAGGCGATCTCCATTGCTCGACCACAGTGACTTGGCGCGCGGCGACTTTATTCTTCTTCTTCTCGTGCCCTGTCCGTTTACCAGACGTTAGCTATCATGTTGGCTATGCGGTGTATCCACAGTAGCGTCTGTGTAAGTGTGTGTATGTGTGGCCTAGATTGGTGGTTTATGTATTATGGTATGACCAAAGGAGTACGGGATTTTTTGGGTGCTTCCGACAGCCGTGTACTTGGTCTTCTGCTTATTAACTATAAGACCCATGTACGTGAACCTTGGTACGCTATAGAAGTGATCTTCTTCTTCTCGTGCCCTATCCGTTTACCGGACGTTGGCTATCATGTTGGCTACGCGGACTTTACTGCGGCCCGGAACAGCTCCACAGTAGGCTGGCCAAACCACTGTCTCAAGTTTTTCAGCCATCAAGTCCTCCTTCTTCCGGGGCCCCGACTTGCGGCAATCTTTCCCTGCATTGTGAGACGCAAGATCTCGTATTTCTCTGGATGTCTCATCACGTGTCCTAGATATTGAAGTTTTCGGATTTTTATTGTTTTAATAACTTATTTTTCTTTATTCATCCGAGCCATAACGTCTTCATTCGTAACTCTGTCCACCCAGCTTATTTTGATAATTCTTCTGTAGATCCACGTCTCGAATGCCTCGAGTCGCCTTATCAGTTCTTACTTTGAAACGACTTTTTGTTTACCCTATGGTGGTTGTCACGTGTGCAGCGACTCGGTCAAGAGCAGGGCCTAACTTGAGTTGTCGTAAAATGTTTGTGTTAACCTCGCATACAAGTGCAGAAACTGGATTGATAAACAATAATGAACAATCACTTAAATAGCAGCACTATTTTACGATCTATTGCTTCCCCAACGTAAATTGGCGTGCGGCGCTAACTTTTTAATTTTGAACTAAAACCCCGCCCACACCCGGCGGCAACCCCTCGCCCTGTCATTCGGTTCAATCTCGTACTGCGTTGCGCGTGAGCTGTGACATCTTGATTACCAATATACACTGAATTATAATGTCCAAAACATCCTAAACAGTCCGGGATGGTGCGAGAATAATTGCCAAAGAAGTATTAAAGTTTTGCGAAGCTGAAAAAGCAAATAATGGACCGATATTACCGTCTGACAGTTTGACAGATAGAACGGCCGCCATTACTGCATGGTTTCTTCAGTGCTGGCCGACCAAATTTCTGTTAAAGGCTACGACGCCGGTCACCGGACATTCTGCACATTATATGTTGTGTAATAAATTTACACCCTGGCAGATTCTGTTACGCGACAGGGACGCCCTCCCTCGCACGCCAATTTATAGTGGTCGCGTTCTAGCAATGCGAGCGAAAACATCACTTTTTCACATAAGCGGGGTATGAAAGCTAGCGATGGTATGTAAACCGGTGGCACACTACCCGTTATTTGAGATTTGTATCTGATTTTCGGCCGTATTCTGAACTACATTGCTACTTCTGTATCTGACAGTTGTGTATAACACTGTAATGCCGCCAATTTTGACAGGTTTGAAATGAATGAATTCAATTAAGCAGAAAACTCTAAAACGTAAACAAACCTTAAGGTATACTATTGTATTTTTCCATTACTTTGTGGTTATTCATTATGACTATAATTAAACAAATCATCATCACTTAATTAGTATTCACAACAATTAAATGGTGATAAACACTGATGTATGGAATTGAAGTCTGGAGCTGGCAGAAGAGGAACGAAAGTAGATTGAATGCAGTGGAGATGAAATCTCTCAGATATATGTGTCGCAAATCCATTTATGATAAAGTAAACAATGTAGCACTGATCTTAGCATAATTGGTTTGGGCGTGTTGAGCGAATGAATGAGGAAAGAATGGTAAGAAAGATATATAATGCAAGTGTTGATGGCGTCAGAAAGACAAGGCGACCGCGGGAGACGTGACATGACCAGATTAACGGGATACTGAAAGATGGTCCCGTTAGAAACCTCAACAACCGGCGAGCTTGGAGAAGATGTATAAATGTGGATGAGGCGAGAATTGTATGTCAGGACAGAAAGAGTGTGGCGCTCTATTATCTCTGCGGAATGTTTTCTTCTAAGAAAGCTAATAATCTATTTTTGCGGCGTCTACATACAATTATTGTACGATTAGACTCGTATCCCAAATATGCTCGGAATTTAAAAACACATAAACATAGGCCATATACCGATAATTATTAAAGAAGAACAAATGAACGCATAAAAAAATCATTCGCCAACTTACACTAAATGTTATAAAAAATCATATTTAGAAATGGCGATCGTGAGAAACAATTTGAATATTGTTCATTATTCAATATCAATAGAACCGACCTCATAATAATGAATTTAAAACGAAATATTTTAGTGACATGTAAACTATATAAAGAGGTAAAGTTTGTAAGTTTGGATGTAGAAGGTAATCTCCGAAACTACACATCCGATTTCTAAAATTCTTCCACCAATATTTAGAATGAACCTTCAGGGTGGACAAGGGCTGTACATTATCCCGTTAAAATAAAAGGACTTATCGTCGTGACCTATTTTCAACTATGTCGACGAAAAAATGGTCGAGTGATGCGGTTTTTTACGAACGCTGCCTCAACGGTAAGAGATATTTAAATACTTTCCATAGAGAAGTTGTAGAAATCAAAAAGTTGTAAAAAAAATCCGCGACTAGGGAATGCAATCCCGAGTCGGGATTGCCCTTTCGGGATCCCTCGAGATTCCCGAATCCCGCGGGATCCCTACGGATCGGGATGCCGAACACTTTTGTGTTTTTTTGTTTTGTTTATAGAGCTGAATAGATATTAACGACAATGCCTTGCATTTTTATATCAGCAATTTTAATAAAATGTTCTTTATTAATCATCGCATCAAAGTCTTGTAGGCGTATTTCCAAGCATCAATCAGTCAATGTAGTAGAGTAAAAACTACCAACTATTAGTAGTTTATATTAATACGTTAGGTTGATAAAATACAGCAAATATATTAAGCTATTTTCATTATTTGAATGTGACATGAACATAAGTTGTATGTACTTAATAAAAGCTCTATAGACATATACAATTAAACATGCACAACCTTAAAAAATGCTGAAGAATCCCGATAATCCCTTCCGATTTTTCGATTCGGGATTGATCTCGTAAAATGCCTCGAGATCTCGAGGGATCCCGATCTCGCGGGATAAGGATTGCATTCCCTATCCGCGACGACATATATCTATATGTTAAGGTTAATACACAAATTGTTAAAATATTGCGCGGATAAGCTAATATTAATATTAGGTCCTTACATATGAAATTGACGTTTAGTAGGGAGGAACATAAAGCCGATTTTTTTTTATTATAATATATTTATTTAATCAAAGTATGTACCATTGCTATCTATGCACTTTTGCCATCTCATAGGTAGTTCATCGATCCCTTTACTAAAAAAACCATTCGGACGGGAATCAATAAAATCTTTGAAGGCGGTTTGGACTGCCCCATCGGAGTTGAATTTTTTCCTTTGCAAGAAGTTATCCAAATTTCGAAAAAAATGGTAATCTGTTGGGGCAAGGTCCGGAGAGTACGGTGGATGTCTTAGACATTCCAATTGAAGCTCCTCTAATTTGGTAGCCGTCTGTTGTGCAGTGTGTGGTCTAGCGTTATCATGAAGCAGCAGTGGCCTAGAGCGATTAACCAGCCTCGGTTGTTTAGCAGCTAGCTTTTCCATCATGGTTTGCAGTTGCTGACAATAGACATCTGCCGTAATCGTCTGGCCAGATTTAAGAAAGCTGTAGTGAACGACACCAGCACTAGTCCACCAAACGCTCACAAGTAACTTTTTTGGAGTCAATTTTCGCTTGGGGCATGGTTTGGCTGGTTCGGCAGGGTTCAGCCATTGCGATGAGCGCTTCCGATTATCGTACAGGATCCACTTTTCATCACAGGTAATGATTCGATTTAAAATCCCTTCATTATTGTGCCGGTTTAGTAATGCAACGCAGCAGTCAACGCGCGTTTGTTGATTTGCTTCACTCAATTCGTGAGGTACCCACCTTTCAAGCTTTTTCACCTTACCAATTTGCTTCAAGTGGATTAAAACAGTTTTATCACTAACACCGCAGCCTGCAGCTAACTCGGATGTGGTTTGCGATGGATCCGCTTCCACAATAGCCTTCAATTCTTCATTATCAACTTTGGTCTCCGGCCGTCCACGGGGCTTGTTCTGCAGGTCGAAATTTCCAGAACGAAAACGTTGGAACCAAAAACGCACTGTTTTTTCTTTTGTGGCACCGTCGCCATACACATCATTAATCCTTCGAGCCGTTTCTGCAGCACTGGTGCCACGGTGGAACTCGTACTCGTAAATAACGCGATATTTCAAGTTTTTCATTTTGTAAACTGAGTGACGCAAAGAAAAAAACAATTGAGGAAAAAACAAATGAATTATAATTTTCAAAACACAAATACATGAGTAAATAGCTGTATAAATTTGGATTTGGAATTCCTAACCAAAGAGAAGATATTTGAGATCAAATTTGCCAGTACGGCAAAACGCCAATTTCATATATAAGGACCTAATATTATAAGTTTTTAACCAGTTGAAATTATTATAATTTTTAAACTAGTTGAAATTATTATAATTTTTTAAGTAGTTGAAATTGTTATAAGTTTTTAAGTAGTACCCGCCTGACTGGTCAAAGTACGTACTATAAGTTTAGGACAACCTAATAAATAAAATAAAACAACAAAATGTCGATTCTTGGGAACACTAACACACCCCATCCACTATTATGAATAACTAATATGTTTACGTTTTAGCGCTTTCTGATTGGTTGAATTCATTAACTCCAAATCTATCAATCTTAAAAACGTCCATAATGACGACGTCTCAATGTTATACAATAACTGTCAAGATACAGATATAACAATATTCCTTAGTTCAGAATAAGGCCGAGTGTAGTAGGATCGGCCGTATTCTGAAATAAGCAATATTGTTATATCTGTATCTTGACAGTTATGTATAACATTGTAATAGCGCCAATTTTAACGTTATAAGTTTGACAGATTTAAAATGAATGAATTCAACCAAGTTATTCAGAATTGTGAATAATGAGTTTTCTGATTGATTGGATTCATTTTCGGCATGTTTTGTTCATTATTTAGATTAAAATTAATAATTTTATAATAATAATTTTTAACTCTCTTGTACCCAGACTGCATAGGCTAGGTAACACCTATGCGCATATCTCTGATACTTATAATTCCAGTTTAGCACAATATAAAGATTCCCTAATAAAAGCTTTACACCCTGCCGTCCTGAATTCATAATGCAATCACAAACAAATTATCATACCTATTTGTTTAACCTTGTATATACTTCACACCTCCTTTCTGAAGTCAAATGTTACACGTCGTATGCGACTACTGTAAGGCTTGCTCGTTTTTTTTTATTGGCTTGTTTTTGCTACTTATACGTCATTATTACATACACCTCATCATTATTCGCGCCATTTGGTAGCGTTAGTGACGTATTTCATCAGTTTTCACTTTGTAGAAAAAAACGAGTAACTTGTTGGTCTTGTTATCCAAAGTTCGCGGGTTCGAATCATCCAGACCAGCAAGTTAGTCCTATATCAGTGTTAGTTAAATTAGTATAAACCACTACCAGATTTTAGGTCTACCGGTTTCGAGACGTACCCGTCTCTTCGTCAGGACCAACGCTACACTTCTATGTTCACAACAGTACACACCACTACCATAGTGCTGTTAACCTTTCACCAATATTGGTTTATACTAATTTAACTAACTCTCTGTTGTAATGTCTCACCACAAATTTAATGCTTTAAATATTAAAAATATTATATTCAAGAACACATTCGTATTTGTGAAGTTGTAATTTTTCAGAACAAAGTTCTGTGAAAATTTAAAACCAAATTAATTATTCAATTAGAAAGATATACCGAAAAAGAATATCTAACTGTATTAGAAAAAAGTAGATTGCTCTAAAAATGGACAGTAATAAAAAAATAATCAATAAATAAAATAAGACTTCCATATAAGGTCGATATATTCACGGAAATATACAAGGCTCCTATAGCTTAATGGTTAGAGCACCGGCCCCGGAAAGGAGGTGGTCCTGGTTCGAATCCCGGTGGTAGCTAAATATTTTTTCGTGGATTAGATTTTTCGGTATGTCTTCCTAATTGATTAATTAATTTGGTTTTAAATTAAAAATATAAGTTAGTCCTATTTTCATAACACAAGCGTTTAGCTTAGTTTGAAAATAGTAAGTAAATTCGACGTGACACGTTCTCTATTTTTAAAAAAAAGGAGTAAATATTTTAGCGCGAACACAACTTGGATTATTAGAAGCAGACTACATTATTAGATCGCGGACTGTCTCGCGACAATGCGAGCTGTGACTGTATTGACGTGGGCTAAATATGAGCTAAGACAGGCGTGGCGATTGTGACGAATCCTCGATTTTGTCGGAACGTCCAGACGACGATATCATAACAGAGCTAGTCCAGAATATTTTACAGGTGGAATCCTGCCTTCATTACGAGTTAAAAATGTCCAAGCAACCGTGACCCAATATCAATAGTTATTGAGATATGCGACATCAAAGTTCAATATTTCTGACTATTTTTTTATAAAACGTTGAACTATCATTATAGTAACTTATATCGATAGTGTAAAATTCATTCCCTTCAATACATTTTATATGAAATTATAGAAACCTTGCCAAAGAATTATATTATCAATTTTTGCAAGGTTTTTATCATTTTATTCGACTTGTATTAAAGCGAATGAAATATTCATGATCGATATAAATTATTGTGATGATTTTTAAACTTATCGCACAAAATAAGTCAGAAATATTGAAAAAAAATGCAAACCTTTGATATTGCATGTCTCCAAGACTATTGATGGTCATGGTTGCTCCAACATTTTCGACTTAAGGCTTGATCAAGGCAGACAGAAATCCACCTATAAATATTTTGCAACTACCTATGAGACACTCTATATATAGAAACTCTTATCAAAGTTGTAGGAGAATCCTACTTCGGAAAATCCCTTCGGAGATATGGAACAGATCAATATCCAAAGTGATATTGTTCAGCATAGCGGTAGCTCTTCCAACAGCCATAACCATCGGCAGGTTGGTCCTGTATATTGTTTTATTATCATTAAATTTTCTTTGGGTGTTGTATTCTTTGGGATACTTCTGAGGATTACACAGAATACCAGCTTAGTATCATTAATAATTTTTAAATAGTTTTAAAAATAATATTTTTGGGGTTATACTGCACCCCGTTACGGAACGGGAGGGTTAAAAAGACAGAATATCGTTGGACTAAGTGTGTAGAACTGAAATAATGTTGAGAATCAAAATTAGAAACATCATACACCACTCGTATTCACGTTATTTTTTACCACAGGTAATGTCCACATAATTTTTTTTATTTTTATTTTTTACGTTATTTTATTTTTATTTTTTACCACAGGTAATAACCACATAACAGGTCATTAATGACCTTAACAGATGGTCCTAGAGTGACATTAAATTACAAAGTATGAATATTTTGTGAACATTTGAATATGATATAGTTACACAATACACTTTTTACAGTTAATTAATAATGAAAAATAATAAATTATAAAATAAACAGAAAATAATATTCAGACTAAAGGTACTGATACACATGCTTATTAGTGGCACGTGAGCATGCGCATTATTGACCTTTTTTAGGCCTTGCTTATTAGTGGCGTGTGTGTACGCACATTGCTAGTAATAAGCATGCTCATTAGTGGCATGCTCAAATATCAACCGCCGGTTGATTTATGAGCATGCTAATGTCATTCACCATGAGAAGGGGTATCTTTTGAGCGTGTGTGAACAGGCTTGCTTATTATGAGCATGCTTATGTCATTCGCGGGCTTCGCGGCTAGTATCAATGCGATCTTCTCAGTCCGCGACAGATGAAACAAATACGGCGCGTTGGGGAGATGACAAAACATTACTTTTCGTGACTTATTATAGGAATCACGAATGTCTGTGGAATACTCGGTCTCCGTTGTGTAAAAATAATATATCAAGAAATAATGTTTATGAAACTTTATTAAAAGGCGTGAATGATTCAAATCTTACAATAAAAATTATAAAAACTAAAATCAAAAATGTGCGGATAGAAACTCGGGAACTTTATTGGTTCACTTGAATTTTCTATTTCAGTTTGCAAAGTTTCTATTTTGAACAAGAGCGTCTCTATTCTATGACAAGAGCATGCCACATAATAAGCATGTGTATTTGATTGTTAGCTTTGAGCATGCTTATTTATGAGAATGCTTAAAATAAGCATGCTAATAATGAGCAAGTGTGTACAGCTGCTAGGGCATATGTATCTGTACCTTAAGGCAAATCACTAAATACAGTTTCAGGAATATGTTTCAGGTTAACAAGTTTTTAGACAATACACTTTCTATGATAAACAGAAATAAATAATGTTTAAATGATAGAATGTTAATATTAAGTTCGTTTAAAAATGACGTAAGATAATTATAAAATATTGCAGCACAATCGCTCGTTGGTACAGTTTACAAGACGCGACGGTGGACCAATTGAGTAGACGAGCGGTGCGGTCGCAGATGGTGCCAGTGTCGGTACCAGAGTAAACAAAAACACATCCTGTTTAAGGCGTGTTTTTGTTTTTACCGCGTCCGCCCGCGATTGTGACGGAACGATATTTTGTCGGTCCGTTATGTTGGGTAATTTTTCACATTTGCAATCATTTTGTTAAAAATAAGGCATAATCCAAGATCATGGTCCCATTGTATATAAATGAAAATGAATATTTCACTATATAATTGAATGTACTGATTACAAAACGAAAGATAATTAACGCTTAAATAATAAATATTAAATAAGATATTTACACTTTAAAGTTTCTAATATTTTACCATACATTTTGAATGTCAGTCGTTACTTTAAAACCGTGGACTTGGAAAGAAGAACCATAACATAAAAAGCTATTCATCATATTTCTTTCGTCTATAAAAAATATAAATTTGTCATGTAAACTTATACATTGTCTATGATTTACACATTTTTCCTTATCTTATTTAATACTTATTATTTAAACATAAATTATCTTTCATTCTGTTATTAACACATTCAATAATATAGTGTAATACTCATTTTTATTATATATGCGATGGGACCATGAACTTGGATTTAGCCAAAAATAAATAGGTAGCGATAAAAACAGAATGGGCCTACACTGGTCGACTCGTGCGGAAGCGGCGCAAGACAGGGGAATACGGAAGCACCTTGTCGAGTCTTTGGAGATGAAGATGATGTTGATATATATTGTTGGAATTCCCGTCATTTTTGGTCAGAATCGAAAATTACAATGCGATTTCGTAGAATTTGCGTCATTTTTGCTCACAATCGAAAATTACGTTATCATTTGGTAGAATTTGCGTCATTTTTGGTCAGAATCGAAAAATACATTGTAATTTCGTAAACTATGCGTCATTTCTGGGCGTGACCGAAAATTGCGTTGTAACTTTCTGGAATTGTCGTCGCTGGAAAAAAATATTACCGATAATATTATATACCATGTTGCATATTATTTATTGATAAGATGCACCTTTGCTTATCATGAATATTTAAAAAAAAAAAAGTGCATTTGCAAAAAAAATCTATTTTTTTCGATATGCTACATCATCGACATTACATTATTAGATAAGAAAATGATTAACTTTGTCATTTCACTCAAACCCTAGCAACATGGTTATATCCACCAGATACGGGGAGGATCTTTGCAGGGCAGCATATAACTCCGCCATTTTGAAATTTTCAAAATAATTTGTTAATGAAAAATGTTAACGAATGTTTGCCGTAAAGCAATTTTGTATAAGTAAAGTAAAAGCATTTGAATCGTGAATACTGCCAGTGATGACGTATGGAGTGATGACGTATGGAGTGGAGACGATGGCCCTTACAAAGAAAAGTGTAGAAAAGCTCAAATGCACACAACGATCCTGGAGAGATCCATGCTTGGAGTAAGCCTAATCAGGCGCAGAACAAGAGTAGTGGACACCAAGGATCGTGTAGCGAAGTCAAAATTGCCATGAACAGGACATGTTGCAAGGCAAGATGCTACAAGATGGACTCCCAGAGTTCTGAAGTGGAGACCTTGGGAGAATAAAAGAGGCGCCAGAAGACCTCAAAAGAGAAGGGCCGACGATATAGCCGCTGTGGGGGGATGAAATGGCTACAAATAACAAGGGAGGATGGAAGGGCATGGAAGAGGCCTATATTCAGCAGCGGAGAGACGAAGGCTGAGGAAAAAGAAGAATAAGAATAACGAGTTATGTAAAAAAAACGCAAATTCTACCAAATTACAATGAAATTTTTTGATTCTGACTAAAAATGATGCAAATTTTACAAAATTTCAATGCAATTTTCGATCATGAACCAGGAGATCCCTACTTTATATTATAACTTCATAAGTACAATAGTTAGATAATTTTTTTTATTTCATTTGAATATATTTTGTGATGCCTCCAGACGGTGCAATCCCTAACTTCTTAAGGGATGTTTTATTTTCTGAATATCTCCTTAGTGTTTGCAACTATTAAACTTGTCTGTGAGGCGCACTGTGACAGACCTAATACTTCTGTATAGGATCATAAATAACGCGATTGATTGTCCCCATATTATTAGTCTTATCGACTTATATGCACCATCGAGATCATCGAGACACAGAACATTATTCTATTATAGAGGAAATGTCAGAACTAATGCATTAGCAAACTCTGTAATACCCAGATTACACTCATTAGGGAATGAACACGCGGAGGTGGTCGACATTTTTGCCGATAGTATAACTGTGTATAGGACTAAATTGAAACAATTCTTTACGTCTTAACTAAATGGTAATGGATAAATATTTTTTTTATCTTCATGTTTAAACTTCTCTTTTTAATTTACACAAATCTATTACTCATTAGTGAATGAACATGCGGAGGTGGTCGACATTTTTGCCGATAGTATAACTGCGTAAAGGATTAAATTGAAACAATTCTTACGTCTCTACTAAATGGTAATGGATATTTTTTGTTTCTTCTTCCTGTTTAAACTTCTCTTTTCAATTTACACAAATCTATCATATGTACTTGAATCTTTTTAACTGCGTATCTGTCACATGCTATTTTACATTTATTTTATATTTTGTAAAAGCCCATTAGGGCATTAAATAAAAGGTTAATAAATCTACCGAGACCCCTATGTTCATCGGTGCGACGACTTAACGGGCCCCCGCGACAGCTGACAGCGTGACGCGCTAGCGTCACAATCGACCGAACACTAGACGAGGCGAGCGAGTGGCATCAGCGAAATAAACATAACCCACATGACGCAACACGGCCTTCCAGAGACGTCTATTCGTGTCTAAAAATGCAAGAAAGCGGCTCAATGTCGCGCGGACCGGACCCGAGCTACTTCCGCTCGGACAAGTGTTTATTTTTAACACTTGCAAAGGTGAAGGCATTGCAGACTCCGGTTGGTCGATTAAACAGGAAAATTAACTTGCTCCAAAAGGCTTCAAATAACACATTCATACGACTCTCATCTTGGATCACAGCGTCCAAGCCGTAGAGATGATGTTATTTATGAATTTAATAATATCAACAAAAAAAAAGTTTTTATTACACTCCCTTTCTCATTTACTAGTGGAAACTGGTTTGGCGCTTAATCTTCGGTCGACGCTACGAAAAGGAGTAATAAAAGATTTTCAAAAATCCAAAATTATACTATAATCAGGTTCCCTGTCTACCAGACGCGTCGCAGTCTTTTCATACAACTTACTCAGTTGTACGAAAAAACCATTAAAAATTTGAAAAATCCAAAATTATGCTAAAATTATTAATTTTTTTAACGAAAATTTGATAGATCTTTTTGATCGTCGCCACGAGTCTGCTTGCAAAGTTTCAGCTCGATTGGATCACGGGAAAAGGGTTAAAAATCGACCCAAAGTTTTTGCGTCAATCAATTATACAAACAGAGTAAAAACAAGCGAGCCTTACAATGGTCGCATATGATGTGTAACATTTGACATCTTCTGTGTATAGTTTTCTGGGATATTCCGCCGTGTATATGTGATCTCTCTGTCATATCAGCTCCGATGGTGGACCCTGCAATGGGATCCGAAACGTCGGCCAGAGAGGTCACATATGCACGGCAGAATATCCCCGAAAACTAAACACAGAAGATTCTGAACGGCCGCGAAAACCTGAGAACATTTTTAACATTTAACATCTCACAATTAATTTATTATTATTATTAAATATATTAATTGAGCAGCGACAGAACTTAACCTCAAAATTTAAAAAAGCTAATACCTATATGTTTATTAATTAGTAAATACAAGTGAAGAAAATGTATGTGCATTTTTTTATTATTGAATTTTGCCGCACTAGGTATGTACCATATATCTATATACGCTTTTTTTTAGAAATGTGTTTGGTCAATTATACGTTTTTATTTATTTTCATAGACAGCCGTAGTGTGCCGCCATACATGTTGTATGAAAACTTTGAATAAATATTTAAAAATAATCACATAATTTGAGAATGTAAATCATAAAGGGTAGTTATTGTTTACATTAATGTAAAAAAGTTAAGTATTTATTGGATAGTTTCGCTGATATAAGCCAAAATATATCAAAGTTACAACATACACACGCATGACACCAGCCTCGCAACATATATACAAAATCAGAAGCATTGGCTGGTAGTGTGCGTCTTCGCTGTGATGGCACTTGCTGGACATTGATTTGTTTATAAACGATGATTACCATCGCGAGCGCTCATTGGTTAAATGAAATTGCGCGCGTCTTTCCTGCTACACATTTCCGTCCTTTTTCATGAAATCGCTGCCACAGATTGTAAGAAAGCGAGAGGAAAGATGTTACACATCAATAATTAAATAAAAACTCGCTTGTATTTAATTTTCGGACAGTGAATGCCCATTTCCCACCGCTTACTCAGGACCGCCCTAAGAGCAAAAGCTCCCTTATCGGTCCTGCTCAATCGTCTCCAGGTTGACATTTTTTAGCACTACTTTGCAAGACCGTGGCGCTCCGCAAATCGGACAAAAATCTTTTGCTTCGTACTCCGAATAAAATGTGGGCGCTTATTGATATAGATTACAGGATTCTGTTGTTGATGGAGGGTAGGCGCACACGCTTTTATATGGAGATACTTTTTAGTCTTAATATTACCCGGCGTACAGTATCACTTCGGCAGGAAACTAGCGCCGTCTTTCGGTGAGCTCATTAAATAATTTCCCATATAAATTTTAGACTTCCTTTTACCCAACGTACAAAATCACTTCGATAGGAAACCAGCGCCACCTTTTGGTAAGCACATTAATATATTTCCTGTGCTTTAATTAATTAATTAGTAAGGATTGATTAGTGAATCTGATATTGATTCATGTAATGTCATCTATCTATTTTTATTATCTTAAACATTGACTTATTGAACTCACAATGTTACTCCATTTTTGGCTTATTTTTATGGCTCTTCTAAACTCGTCAAAAATGACGGTACTTTTTATATGTCGGTTCCTAAAGAATGGTAATAAAGACTTTAATCAAAATAGTTGAACATTTTTTAAATATTTTCCCTGGCGGCAGTTAAAGATACCATTTAAATTATTTTATTCCGATCGCGATCGTGCCGGGCAGAATATGAAATGGTTTGCGTCTTTGCTTCTGTATTTTTGACGTGCGACGCACGTTCGGCGGTAGCAATATCACTATCGTTGCCGCCTTCGGTTTGCTAGCCCGGGGTTCAAGCCCCTTTTCCGGCTGTATAATTTCGTTTTTAGCTGTGAATTCGAGCGAAATTACGAACGTTACACGAATTTTACGGGACAGACAGACAACGAAATTATTATATTTAAAAATTACTCCGAAGCCTCTATGATAAAGGCCGTATCCTGTTGCTATTTCTATTTGTTGTTATCCTGTTGTACAATAACTGTCAATATACAGAAATATTGATATTTTTGTATATTGGCAGTTATTTTACAACATTGCAATGCCGCCAATTTTAAAGTTTTAGGTTTGACAGGATTGAAATTAATGAATTCAACCAAATAGAAAGATCATCTATACTAATATTATAAAGAGGAAAGATTTGATTGTGTGTTTGAATTGAATAGGCTCCGAAACTACTGGACCGATGTGAAAAATTCTTTCACATTCGGAATCCTACATTATCCCTGATGAACAAAGGCTACAGTATATTTTCAAAAATGTTAGGGATCCGTATGAAAACTTCGATAATGTAACCCAACGTGTGAAAAAATTACGAAAAAAAAAACTTATATTGCGTACGCTGAGGAAATTATTGTACTACAGTTTTATAGAGGACATTAATATCTACAAAAAAGTCTGCGATACCATATAACTAAGTATTACAGTTATGTTACAATTACTTATGTTAACATTAGATGGAAACATTGTTTTTTAGAGAAAAGCGGACCCTTTGTTTTCCCTCACAAACTTATTTTTTACTTAATCCGTGCAACGCCGGGTACGACCAGCTAGTTATCCATAAAAACTTTTATTTACGTTTCAGAGCTTTCTGATTGATTCAATTTATCAATTTCAAACCTGTCAAACTTAAAACGTCAAAACTGGCGGCGTTACAATGTTGTGCACTGTCGATGTACAGAAATTGCAATTTGCTTATTTCGTACTCATCGTCAAAGTCATACACAGATTAAAATTGTCCAAAAAAGCATTTTGGAAAGAGGTGTTCTTAGGCCGGCCGCACTCTGGATACGAATTATTACGTACGTATTCGTACGACTATTTTCGTACGTATTGGAGCGCGCACATTGATTGCGTCTTGCGTTGTCACGATCAGTTACTTTGCGCATTTCTCCAATGACGTTTGGGCCAAATGAATAATCTGTATCTTCTGGAAAACTCTATTATGGCAGACTTAAATAATGACAAATTTCATGACTATCTATCTAATAGATACACAAATGCTGGGGAGAATCGAAGTGCAACGGGAGCTCATAACATCGGAGAAATATTTAAAAGTTTTTTTGTTCCAAGTACATAATTATACCTCACCTTTATAGGATAGAAATCTCTATCCTATCTAGAAATAATAGAGAATCCTCCGCCATGATCTGCGCTGATGGTCACGTAGTTGAATCACTTTGGTCCCACAAACATTTGTGGTCATGTGACAAATTGACAAAATTTTCAATATCCGCCGTACGAAATCGCAAAAATTTCCAAACAAATCCGGATCGTGTCGGACGTCGCATCTATACGTGCGTACACGCACTACTAAATCGTGTGTAGTGTGCGATGTTCAATACTACTTCGAAGGTTAGGAATGTACTTGCGTATTCGTACGTATACGTACTACTCATATTTGCGGCCAGCGTTAGAATGCCGCTTGCGTGTTTATCCTGGAGCTGTTAGACGGAGAGATGTCTTAATAATTTAGAAATCGGAACGAGAAAGTATAATAATAGCGTAAACGGTTTAAAAATACACTCCATTAACGATTTCGCAAGTCTAGACTACGGTGTCTGTAGTCTGAAAAGTCCAGGGAACAGTAGAACGTAATGAGATATGTATTATTCTCAAAATAATGCTTACTTGCTTACCATCACGCCGTTTCCCCGTGGGGGTAGGCAGAGAGGATAGAGCGCCACACACTTCTGTCCTGACACACAACTCTCGCCTCGTCCACATTCATACATCTTCGCGTGCAAGCTCGACGGATGTTGAGGCTTCTAACGGGACAGTCTTCCAGTGTCTGGTTAATCTGGTCATGCCACGTCTTCCGCGGTCGTCCCCTCATTCTGGCGCCATCAACACTTGCATTATATATCTTTCTTACCATTCTTTCCTCATTCATTCGCTCAACATGCCCAAACCATCCGAGCGACCCTTTTTTAATTCTATTAATTATCTTTACATTCATTCCTAAAATCTGCATTCTTTACTCTATCATAAATTGATTTGCCACATATACGTCTGAGGGATCTCATCTCTACTGCATTCAATCTACTTTCGTTCCAATTCCAAGCTTCGCTTCCATACATCACTGTTGTACCAGAATTCCATTACGCACCGCTATTTTTGCCTCCGTAGACATATTTAAATTAGAAACTATCGCGTTCAAAGCACCGTTCACCCTATTCCCCGCAGTCACTCTCCTCTCGATATCTCTCTCAACATTCCCTCTTCTATCGAACGTATTTCCCAAGTACGCCAAATCGTCCACCTGTTTCAAACATTCATTACCTACTAGAATTTCACACGTTGTCTTACTTTCCTCTTTCTCGAATATAATGCACGCGTGAATATCATTATCATCATCATCTTCACTATTGGCTGGTGGGTCTTGGCCTCCTCGAGAGCTCTTTCCAGTTCTAGATCTCCAAGACAAATGAATGGTTGAATCAAATTACGCACTAAGTACCATGAAAACAAAAATACCGAAGAAAATAAGAAATAGTGAATAATACTGTCATGTATAAGTTTTTGAGATTTTTTTTTTAAATCTATACTCCTACATCCTACCTGTCTTTTCTACATAGAAAGAAAAATAGTATTGTGTTTCCTGTAATAAAGTTGCTAAATATACATTTGAAACAACTCCCAAGTACCCAGCGCTCTTTCCTATGAAAGGCACTAAGTCCAACGTCTGTGTAGTCTAACATGAGGTTAGTACCCCGAGCATATTCAAACAGTATCCCTTGTCCGTGACAAAATACCGGGATGAATGTTAATTTCAAAACACAAAATAAATCGTAACTTATTTGCTGGAATGATATTCTGAGTTATCGATGTATATTCCAGGCCTTGTGTTTTTCTTCTTTTATTTGTACTATATTCTTTATAACACCCTTTCCATGTTGTTTGTATGGGGAGCTTACCCGACGGGCTCCCTACTTGGTCAGCCATTTTAATACAATCTGAAGTTAGCGGACCATGGCACTTAGTGCCGTTTTTAAAATAATACGCCGTGGTACCTTGGCGAAGTCGCGATATTCAAACGAGCATAACTGCTAAATGCAACATTGCAGGGACATGATGCATTACTGGGGTTAGTGGCGATGTCATATAGACAAGCTGCATACATAGTTTGAAAAATGAAATTTTGGTACTTAGTGCCTATTTTACTGCAACCATTCAAGTGCGTCTTTGAGAACATTGTCCCTCCGTCTTCGCCTTGCTGAACTCCTTCGCCCTACTAGTCCTGAATTCGTCGGGGACTTGGGTGCTTGTAGCTTAGTCATTCTCTCCTATGACCCAGCCACCAAAGTCTTCCTCATTTTATAAATTTTGTGACGCAGCTCCATATACAAAGCACAGAGCCGGTTCCTTTAGCGGCTACGCCAAAGTCCACTGTCTAGAACCGATACAGAGATACGCCAGAATACATTCCTTTCAAAAACATCCAGTTCTCGCTCGTTCCTCTTGGTCAGTACCCGTGTCTTCCGCGGTCTCCCTCTCTTTCTGGCGCCGTCAACACTTGCGTTACAAATCTTTCTTACCACTCTTTCCTCGTTCATTCGCTCGACATGCCCAAATTTGTTAATTATGCTAAGATCAGCTTTACATTCATTCATAATATCTTCATTCTTTATTCTACCATAAATGGATTTGTTACTGTAATGATAGTCCAACGTTTTACAAAAAATAAGTCAGAAATATTGAAAAAAAATGCAAACTTTTATGTCGCATATCTCCATAAAAATTGATATTACGTCATGGTTGCTTGAACATTCTCGAATCATAATCAAAGCATGAATATAGTCCTGCGAGGTTATTAATGCTTTTCATATAACCCTGTATATATAATGTTTTTACGTATTAAATAATAAATAAAATAAAATAAATAAAAAAAAAAACGTGCGATTTGATTACTTTTTGAAGCTGGCGACGGAAAAAAAGCATTACTAGAAGCCTATCATAATTTAGTTTCATGCCAGATTAATTTGGTTCATATCAGTCGACATTTAAATCGACAAAGAAATGACAATCTTCAAACCGCGACCTTCAAACATTTAACATTTTAGAGATAGGATGCCTACTTTATTTTCCAGTTGTCGAAACAACCATCACCTTACTACGCCATAATACGTCATGAGTGTGAATACGGACGTTGACCGCATCGCAATTTTTTTTATATATGTATATAAAAGGTGGGCGCTACGATATCAATATAGATTACAGAATTCTGTTGTTGATGGAGGGAAAGCGCCCACGCTTTTATTTGGAGGCAAAAAATTTTTGGCCGAAAATTAACTTTTACTTTTGAGTTCATTTAAATATAAATTTTTAATGTAATTTTTTCATTTTATATAATTTTCAAATTTTTAATTTCAGTAGTACTCAGCGTACAAATTCACTTCGGTAGGAAACCAGCGCCATCTTTTGGTGAGGTCACTAATTTCTCATATAAAACTTTGATCAATTAATTATGATAGATTGATTGTGGGGTATATAATAGCGAAGGGAAAAACTACATTTCAAAATGAAGACAAAAACACACACACGTTCACCAGTTTGAAGACTACAAAGTGTACACTACTATTGAAGTAAAAACAACATGAAGTGAACTAACTGTAGTACTACGAAATTGTAGTACTAATGAAGTGAAGTAATGAAGTAATTGTAGTATTAATGAAGTGAAGTAATTGGTACTACAAAATTGTAGTACTAGTGAAGTTATTAAAAAAAGGTCGCCAACCAGATTTCTTCATTCAATCCCAAAATTTTTCAAACCATGGTGGGAGGGGGGTTGTTTTAGTTTCCAGAGATTTCTTCAGTTGGTCCCAAAATTTTTTCACATAAAAAATGTACTATTTGAAGTATATGCTCGTACCTTCAATAACTTTGAAGTGTGTGTAGTTTGTAGTGTACACTACACTTCAAAAGGTGTGAAGTGTAGACTTCAAAGTAATGTAGTACTACATTGTAGTAGTGAGTACAGAGCAGACCCATCACTAGTATATAAGCAAAGGCAGCAATATTCAAAAAAATAAAATAATGCAGTCATCGAGGATTACTACCGAATTCGAGATTTTATAGGAAAAATGATTTTGGAAAAATGATTTTGAAAAAATACTCGGTGACTGCCTTAAAAACATTTTTTTAATTTTTTGATATCGCTGCCTTTGCTTTTATACCCCACAATTTATCAAATAGTGAATTGATTCACGTTGTGTCATCAAGAATACGTATTTATTCAAAATGTTAGCTCGATTGGACATTGGGAAGCGATTGAAATATCAATTATAAGATTCCGTCAGCATTGGTTTGCATGTTCCTGATAATTATCTTAGACATCGTCAGCATAGATTGTTTCACATTCCAATATACAGGACCAACCTGCCGATGGTTATGCCTGTTGGAAGAGCTACAGCTATGCTGAACAATATCGCTTTAGATATTGATCTGTTCCATATCTCTGAGAGAGTTTTCCGAAGCAAGATGTTATTAAGATGATATATGTATGTTAATTAAAACATTTTATAAACTCTTCGTTTATAACATTTACGACTTGAATGTACTTTTGTTATGTAAATGTTATATACAAAAATAAAATTGAATTGAAATGAAATTGAATTGAATTGAATAAGCGTGGTTGTGATGCTAAATTAAGAATCTTCAGTTAGTATATTTCGGATATTAAAAATATACCGTCCCGAAGATGCAGCGCGTCATGGTCACACCGCTATCACCAATTTCGCCGGTGACCGCATAACCGGTAGAATTAGCCAACTAGCCAAGTATTAAAAAATAATTACCTCATTCGCCTTTGAATTAAAGTGCTAAATTATCAGCGTAATAGCGAGAAGACCAAGTGAAATATTTCAAAATCTGGCAACAACGTGGTAACTGCATTTTTCGTCGTTTTTTAGATGATTAATCGTTATGCAGAAAGCATCCAAGCCAAAAAACATGGAACTGAGAAAATGGTTTCTATAAATTTGAACCTACAAACACCTAATACGTCGAAATTTAATTTATTATCGCATATTTTTTGCATAGGGCTCAGTGTAGAGAGGTTATAATAAAAAACTTTTATATATTTTAATTGAATAACTTTATATAAACCATTTAAATAATGACTCTACGTCTACCGGTTTCGATACCACCGTATCTTCATCAGGACTGACGTACAACTGACTATCCATTAGATTAGAATTTCCAATCCCGCGGGATCCCTACGGATCGGGATCCCGAATACTTTTGTGTGTTTTTTGTTTATAGAGCTGTATAGCAATTAACGACAATGCCTTGCATTTTTATATCAGCAATTTTAATAAAATGTTAATTATTAATCATTGCGTCAAAGTTTATGTAGGCGTTTTTCCAAGCATCAATCAGTCAATGTAGTAGAGTTAGTGGTAGTTTTTATTACTATGTTAAGTTGATAAAATACAGCATATTATTCAAAGCTATTTTCATTATTTGAAGTTTTAAGTACTTACTAAAAGCTCTATAGACATATACAATTAAACATACAAAACATAAAAAATGCTGATTAATCCCGATAATCTCGTCCGATTTTTCGGTTCGGGATTGATCTCGTAAAATGCCTCGAGATCTCGCGGGATCGGGATTGCATTCCCTAGTCGAGACATTTGTCAAATGTCGATTTTTCATTTTTTTAGTTTATTTTTTAACAAACATGGCGTTAACAGATCATTACTGACCCTAATAGATGGTCTTAGAGGGACATTTTAAAGTACAAAGTATAAATATTTTATGAAAATGTTGAATATGATGTACCTAATTTCTGTAATTGAGAGGAAAACGTTCGCTTTAATTCGATATTTGAATGGAGAAATTAGTAGATGTGTGTCAAACAAACTTATTTCTATCAACTTTTAAAATAACACTGATTAATACCACATACAGGGTGTCTCCTAACCAGTAGCAAAAACTTCGAGGGACTCTTCTTCATTCAATTTATAATAGAAAATATTCTTTATTTTATTTTATGTATTTAAGAGAAACGAACAGTACATATAAAAATCAGATTACACATGAATATTAAACAGTATAGTGACCGTCTTACAAGTTTCCACGGAATCAACATGTCATGTATTAACATAATATAGCAACAATAACTTAAATTATACGAAAAAATAATAAAAAGTGAAAGGTTTAAGTTGAGAATAAACTATGAAAGTCAAAGAATTAAATGTAAAATTTACTTTACTTTGGGTGAAATGTCGACAGTTGCGGAGATGAACGACATCAAAGTTTGCATTTTTTTAAAAATATTTTTTTACTTGTGTTCTAATATGGAATAAAAGACTCTGTAAGTTACTGCAGTGACAGTCCAACGTTTTACAGCTAATAAAAAATATTGAAGATCCGTAACTGTTGACATTTCACCCAAAGTGTAAAAAATATTTTCTATCCAAAATTGAATTAAAATACTACGCTAAGTTTTTGCTACTAGCTACATAACACCCCGTATAGTAAGTATAACGTCTTACAAAAGTCAGAAATATTGAGAAAAAAAATGCAAATCTTGATGTAGCTTATCTCCTAACTGTTGGCATTTGACCTAGACTGTAGAGGATATTTTCTATTCAAAATTTAATTGAGGAATGACACCTTGTACCTATTGGAATAAAAATAAATAAATTTATTTATTTATACTTATTATGAGCAATCGAGTCTTCTGTATATATTAAATGGTGAGATAATTGTATATTTGACGGTTTTAAATGATTAAAATGACATTGGTTAACCCCGTAGTCAAAGTTCACTACAAGAATGTCAGTAACACATTTTACTATGTACAAGTTTAGTGAACTCCTTTATCTTGCGACATGGATAGTTAGTTGTATGAAGCGTTAGAACATCTAAATCGTATCAATAGGTAACAAAATTCGCCCATTGATGCAACGATACCGAGAAATCACAATTCGCAATACATGAATCAGAACATGTCTATTTAAATACACTGATGTCAGACAATCGCCCATTCAAAACAAACTTTGACTCGAGGAAAAAACGACAAAATTGTGCACGAAATGCCGGAAAATCGATACCATCCCTCGCCCCTACGCCTACCCTAGCCGTCGGCATAAGAAATACACCAAAAAACACGAGTTTTCTTATTAGAACCGCCGCGGAAGATCCGCAAACTCGGCCTAGCTGTCAACCGACATCTTCGGGAGCGCCCCCGTCGCCAGCGGGGGCGCGGGGCCCCCTTCGAGGGGCGCAGCGCGATCGATCGCGGCCCCAGGATTGAGCCCGGGCGAGAAATAAAAGCGAGCGGGAGTGATCGATAACATAACATCCGAATTTCGCGAAGGGAGCACAAATACAAGATGGCGTTCACGTCCAGCCGGACGGACAGATGCGTCTTCCAGGCCGGATTCGGCGGCCCGGGGGCGACGGGGGCGCCGGCGGCTCGGCGGGAGGGCAGGGCACGCATTTAATGATAGGCACTCACCGTTTTTTTTCGCCATCAGCGAAAGTTTTCGCGAAAAAACATTTATTCTTTGACACTTGCTCGCACTACACGCCCATAGATCTGTTACTAACAAAAACTGCGACGACGGGGCCATCTGGCGGTAAGAGTCGGGAAGCTTTTAACGAAGCGCGTCGCACACGCTCAAAAATAAAACCACCTCGACTGCCGATTTAATAGTAGAAAAAATGTACTATAAATGTTTTTTACTGCAAATATTGTACTTATTATGTATAATTTATTATTTATCTATTTATTTTTGACATATTAAGGCCCGTGCTGGCTATTAAGTATATATTTTTAATTTACATATATTTAACATTTAAATTTAACAACTGATGGAATAAAAAACATGATAAATAATTACTTACAAGTACTTTAAAATGTTTTTATATGATTAAAATTACGTATTACATTAAGTAAATACGCTGTATATAAAACAGTGTATAATATATGCACAAATATTAATTAAAATACTTAATAATTATCATTATCATCAACCGTCTTTGAATCTTTATCTAGTGATGATATTTTGACCGGTTCCACGCTAACCGTTGTTTCAGGTTTGTATCTGATTGTATTGATGTATACTTGGTAACTGAATTTTCGCAATTCGACGGACAGCCATTAGTACTAGGCAACAATAACATCTCAGCCAATCTTTGATAAAATCTGATACAAATCTCAACTAACTGTACCACAAGTAACCGGTTAAAATAACGGTTTGACCATCACCATCTCTGTCCATTGTATTTTGGCAAAGTTCGATGATTTTATCAGTTCAGCACGTTATAGAGCAGCCTGGTCTTTTAATTCAACTCGGATTTTACTAGATAACTGCATTCGTCCGGCAACTGTCTCCAGTGCGATGAATTGTATTCCATGTTATTCTATGTTAAGAAAGGGGTTCGGCAAGGTATAAATGTTGAGCGTTTTGACCATCTGGGTTTTGTAAGTGTTATTATGATCATTTCAAACGATTTAAGTGACTTATTATAGTTAATTATTTGAACTTAGTCACAGAGTACGACGGAAGATAAAAAGAACTAAATCAAAGACTAATGTAATAATGAGTCTTGAAAAAGTCGATAATATAAACAATTAGAAATTGCTAACAATACTAGACTTGAATGCATACGGACGGCTTATGATTATTTCAATATAAAACGTCATAAATTTAAGTATGAAACTAAATAAATATAAACTGAATTATATTTACTGTCGAGCCTTGAATCTTTGGGTTAGCGAATCGATATAATAATTTATTCTCTTTGCCTTAAAATATCAAATAAATCATGTTGAAGACAATTGAATATTATGTTGCCATAGGAAAAGTAAAACAGTTTCAAACCCTAGCTAGTCGGGAAGCTGTTGATATTTCAATTATTAAATATAGAGACAAACAAACAAAATAAGAGAGTGCAACAATAAAATAAATTAATATTTACATGTTAATCGTTCATTTATTATATCATTAAAGAAAATAAATGTATTAATCCACGTTGCATTTTTCAGAGTCAACTATATTTTTTCATTTCATTTGAGGAGCGTCTTTTTTATGCGTGTAATACGGGCTGCCTCCCACTCATTCATATTCACGTTTTATCTGAAGGAAATTGTGGTGAAAAAAATCTTTCTATTATCTCGAAAATCGTGAGGTAATGTCCTGTGCCACCGCAAAACGCAATGCACATCCTTTTCGGATATTAAATGACGACCAAATGCCGATGCGTGGATCGCCATTATCGAATATTTACAAGCGACGCTCGCGCGTGGGTGTAACCCAATAGAAGTGACCATTTTAGGGCAGGCGGTGTTTGGAATTGCACAATATAGCTATCTGCCCGACAAACGGGTAATTTGTGACAGACAATTCAATTTGCACTCTAATTAAATGCATCGTGGGCGAATTAAACTCTAAATTACGAAACCCCTCCGAGTGAGTTCAAACTCCTTAAAAAAATGCCAAGCATAAACATTGATACAAGTATTTACATACCCAACAGCTTGCAATATTTATTCGGTTATCTTATCGGACAAGTAGTAGTACTTACCTACCTGCCTACTTACGCACGAAATACAACTACATCATTTAAAAGAACAGCCTTTAAATAAAATTCTCTTTCTTAGGTTATGTTTTTATTTATGTGGCTTTAGAATTAAGGCGAGCTTATTGATTTTCGGCACGTTGGAAATTCAATACAGTATTATTATTTTAACAAAGCTATAGTATATCATATTTCTTCGATTATACATGCAATTGTTCACAATTAAGTATCGTTATTTCATTTATCTATTTAGCATGGGGTTAATAAGAGCGTATCCTTTAAATAACATTTCTTGGTTATGTTTTCATTGTAACGGAGAGACGCCGGGCTTATTGATTTCCCGCATTTTCCGCGCTGATGTTTCACGATTCTGAAATACTCTACGAATCATACTTTTATATCGATGAGTCATCTTTTTTAAAAATACTGTCTTTGGAATTGCATATTTATTTACGCGTTCGTACTACATCGCGGTAATTGTATTGGGATATTATCTAGTATCTAATATCGGGTCATTGTCAAATATTTTAAAACTTTTTATTCAAAAACTTCCGAAATCTACCGCTAGGTGGACAGGACTGTCAGAAAATCAGATTTTCACATTAAATGAGTCGTTTTCATACATTGAATAATTATTAGCGGAAAGCAACCGGCTTTGTCGGTAGTGGCCGCCACGCGGCCACGACCAGTGTTTCCGTGCCGATTACATTTGCTATTTAGTGTGATGCAGATACGGCTGATATTAAACCTTTATTTTAATCAGACACTTATTAACAATTTAAGGTAACATAACCCAATTAGGCATATCGCAATTTGAGTGCAAAATTATCATCTTTCCTAAATGTGCATTCTTAGATAATAGGATTTAATTATTTTTTGTCGCCGATTTTTTTCCTGCTAGGCTGTACTGGTCGCTGCGCGGCCATTAATGTCTGCCACTAGCTATCGCCCATTGCCTGCTGGTAGACCCTTCTCTGGCCGCTACTCGTCCAGAAAATTTGCAATCGGCTGGCACTTTGCAACTAGTAGTGCTACTGCTAGGCCCACCGCGCCCACGCGGCTAATTCAAAATCACATGCCAGATAATTATATTAAAATGCGTCGGGCTTTTGCTTCCAGTCCATTCTAATCTTAAAAAAAATTGTAAAACAAAACAATCACATTTTAAAAGTGATATTATTTATAGAAAAATGCATCAATTGCAAAATATGTATAATGAAGTTTTAATGGTAAAAATATAATGAAAAGTCACAGAAAGTCGCAATACTAATTTTTCATTTTTTTCATTGCTTAGATATTGTCTTCAAATTTAATGTTTTTAATGCTCTGGAAAATATGAAATAAATAAATTAAGGATAAAAAATTTTGGTACAAAAATATAACAATCTGCGTGCGGAATCTCACACTAGAAATTAATGTTTAGCAAAACTATTAGAGAAATATAACCTAAAAATGAATTGACAGTTGACTTATATTATATATCAAGTTCAAGGTCAATATACCTGCCAGAAGAAAAAATAAAATCGATATATGCATTTTTTTATCAAGCAATGGCAACGTGCGGACTGCATACAGAGTTTTTGAAGCAGATACTTTTGCATATGAAGATGACAAAATATCTTTATTGTATTCATATTTCTTATAACAAGACATTCACATTTTATAAGGGATATTCTCTCATTAAATTTAAAGGAAAATGTACCGTATATACCAGCGATTCTCACTCACTATGCGCTTCTGGACCTCTTCTGTGGTGTTATCAGAGATCCGATGTACTTACGTAAAACTTGGTACCTGTTCGTTCCAGCCCCGGGAAGAGAGACTGATCAATGTCTACACGACTCTCAAATCACCACTCTCGAACCACCGGCAAATTGAAATAAAAACAGGACGATTTTAACTCCACCTTTGCCGACGAATTGAATAGACTGATTCTTTTATCGTTCGAAATAAGGATTTGTAAAACACGAAATGGAATTATAAATTGAGCGACCAAAGGGAAAATTCTTCAAAATAGCCAACAAAAGGAATAAATATTAAAAAAAACTGGCACGAAGCTACGTATTATCTGGATATAATTTTATTTAGAAATGTTTAAATGCTCTCTGACCGACTGATTCGAAAAATAACTAAAAATGCTCCGGCTTTTCTGAGAATACCGTTTCGAAATTTTGAAAATGTGTTTTCCATATAAATTCAATTCAATTCAATTTTTTTTTTTTTTTTGTATAACATTTACATTACAAACACAAATTAAATTCGTGAATGTTATAAATAAGTTAGAAATATATAAACATATATAAACAAAAGCAAATATTTAACATATATAAAATCATTCAAAGGTGTAGAAGAATCCTGCTTCGGAATACCCTCTCAGAGACATGGAACAGATCAATACCCAGAGTAATATTGTTCAGCATAGCAGTAGCTCTTCCAACAGGCATAACCATTGGCAGGTTGGTCCTGTATACTGGAATGTGAAACAATCTATCCTGACGCTGTCTTAGGTAATTATCGGGAACATACAAACCAATGCTCGGCATAATTTCAGGATTATCGATCGTACCGCGCAACAATCGATAAAAATGCGTAATCAGATACACATTCCTTCTAGTTTCTAAACTATTGCAGCCAAGCATACCCTGGAGAAACTCGGTTGGGTAAAGCCAAGGATAATGCCCGTACTCTCTCATGTAGAGATATCTTAAATAATACAGCCATCTACTTCGCACCAAGGAGTTGTAAAGAGTTCTCAGCGGTATTTTCGCCTCTCTTTGAGACTTCTACAATTTATCTTGATTAATAATTATCCCTCTGTCTGCAAAAATCAGTAATTGTGTATATGTATAATATTGTTCATAAATTAAGTATTTAAACCTACAGATTTGTCTCTTGTTTCATCACACAGAGCACGGAGCTCCCGTCATATCACATTACCAAATCCTCGAGTCAATAATGCGCAGCGGATTGATAAATTAGCCAGATTGGCGAGGGTTGCACGGCCAATCGGCATAATGGACGAGCCTCCCTCACCAGGACAATCCACTCTCCCGATGTTGTTACAGCGGATTTATTAATCTTTTTAAATACTGGGAATCCGGGCAGCTGTCAGCTCGGGGGCCTGCGCTTAAGATGCGCATTCTTCTTTCAACCACATCCCCGAACTTAATATAAATATTGACAGTAAACGAACCCACAATTTCTAAAGGTCCGTATCCACGACACGAGATGGGGTTAAATTCATACGCAAAGGTCAAGGTGGCGTACAGGGAGTTAACTATGAAATATAATAAACAGTGCTAATGCTAATTACTTTCTAAATTAGATTTATATTTCAGTTAGATTTAGGGGATGAGGCTGAGCGCTGATAAATCCGAAATCATGGTGATTGGCAGAAGCGAAGATCAATGTGACATAACGTGACAGAATAGACGTCTCAAACAGTGAATGGTACCCACCGCTTACCCAGGACCGTTCTAAGAGCAAAAGCTTCCATATCGGTCCTACTCAATCGTCTCCAGGTTGACATTTTTTTCAACTGACAAGCAGGACCGTGCTGCTCCGCATCGGTCGTATAACCGTTGCGAAGTGGCACGGCCGCTCGAACAAAACCATTCACTGTCCCCGCCTCAATAAGTCTTTATTTAAAAAAAACATAATACATAATTATATGCAAGGAAAATAACATAAAAAGTAAAAGCTACACCAAAATAACAAAATAATAGAAAATAAAAGACGAGATCCCACGGCGGCGGCAGTGGAAAGCTTCAAGTCGAAGACAGGACAAAAAAATAAAATAAAGAAGAACAATCCGCTCCCATCAAGGGGAAAATGAAAGACAAAACAAAAACGTGACACCCGGCAAGGGAAGTCAGGACACATCCGATTCAAGAGCAATACACCAGAGATTAAAAATAACTCAACCCAGAAACATCAGACTTGGTATCGATCAGCTCTACAAGAGCAAGCTCTTTACTCAGGTCCCCGCAGGACGTCTCAAACAGGTGAATAGTTTCCAATACCTCGGTTTAATAACATCTCAGGATGGAAAGCAAGAAAGTGAATTGGATAGGAGGATAGGAACCGCAAGCCAGCGGGCAAAGTTGGCAGTATTCAAAACAGTTTTCAGGCCAACCCTAGTGTATGGCCACGAGCACTAGATCTTGACCGAAAGAACTCGCTCAACCCGAGATGGGATTTCTACGAGGAATAGTAGGAGTTACCAGAAGGGACAGAAATACTCAAATAAGATAATGTCTCGAAGTAGAACCCTCATTGACGTTTATCGAGAAATCACAGCTACGGTGACTGGGACATATCTTGACAGACCGCCAAAGCGAATATTCCAGGCAAGACCGGAAGGCAGAAGACCAAGGGGGCGTCCTAGATGGAGCTGGCGGAAACACTTGGAGGACTGCTGCGAAGCGAGGTTACAACTAAATTTAAATTGGGCTGAGGTGAAGAGCGGAGACCAAGATAGGAAAAGTTGGAACCTTTTATGCGGTGCAGGAACCCGCATAAAAGGTAGGATAAGGGGTGGAAGAAGAAGATGTTTTAAGTTATAAACAGGGTTTCTCGTAGCTAGTAATAAAAACTTCTGGACAGTCTTCCTCATTAAATTTGGAATTAATTTTATATACAGGGCTATTTGAAAAACATTAATAAATTCCTGCTTTAATTATGAGTCGAAAATTTTCAAGAAACCATGACCATAAAATGTCAACCGTTTTGGAGGTATGCTATAGACAAGTTAGCATTTAAAAAAAATATTTCTGACTTATTTTTTGTAAAACGTTGGACTATCATTAAAGTTGTATGGAAAAATTCATTTCCTTCAATACAAGTTAAAAAACATTATAAAAACCTTCCAATTGGAATTTTTATTATTATTTTATTTAACTTTCAGTGAAACGAATGAATTTTTCGTAATCGATATATGTACTATAATGATTCTTAAACGCTTTGGAAAAAATAAGTCAGAAATATTGAAAAAAATGCAAACTTTTATATTGCATAACACCATGTCTATTGATATTAAGGTCATGACTGTTGGAACATTTTCGACTCATAATCAAGGTAGGAGTTCCTGAGAGGTTATTAATGTTTTCCAAATAGCCCTGTATATTGCTGCAATATAACACATGCACAGAGCTTTACAGATTACAACGAATATGTTACAGCATCATGTACCAATGACATGAGAAGTGAGATAATGATATTTAATCAGAATGCACAAACATAGCAACTTATAAAATACAATATTTTTTATTATGACCCGCTTGGATGGTGTCAGTATTTGAATGTGTTGTGGTGAGTTTGAGTGTGTGATATTGTAGTGAAACATCTAGATTACTTTCACAATTTACAAAACTATTTAAAGTACGATTTAAACGAATAGAAAATATTCTATACACTTCGGGCGAAATTCCGACAGTTACGGAGATACGCGATCAAAGTTTGCATTTCTGACTTATTTTCTGTAAAACGTTGGAAATCGCTGCAGTAACTTGTATGGAATATTTAAAATTAATTCGCTTAAATACAAGTCAAATAAAATGTCAAAAACTAACAAAAAAATATTTTTTTAATCGTTTTATCTGACTTGTGTCAAAACTAATTGATTTTTAATATCTATACCTACAAAACTCAATGTCTGTCTGTCTGTTCTCTATACAAATCTACACCATTTGATCGATCTGACTCAAATTTTGCATACTTAGTTTTTAGGACTCGGTGAGTAACATTTCCCCTCTCCCCCTTTACCACTCCTCCATCCACAGATATATTTTCAATGGAAATCTGTAGGTCCGTACGACCGATCTGAACCGAATTTTGCTTACTTATTCTTTAGGGCCCGGCGGGTAACATAGGCGACATTTCTCCCCTTCCACTTTACCATTCCCCCCCTATGTTATCCGCCGGGTCTTAATGAATAAGTATGCAAAATTTGGGTCAGATCGGTTAAACGGTATAGATTTGTAAGATAACAGACATTGAGTTTTATAGATGTATGTTTAATGGTACCTACCTATCTTTTTGTTTCGAAATCACTTTTTGTTTTCTGAATAAATCAATTATTTTGAAGCTTCTGATGTGATCTTTACGCTCGGTTCATGGGAAGCCGTAGACTTCTTTACCGACTTGTCCGACGACTCGTTAATGTGAAAATACGTTATACATCATTTGCGACAACTGTAAGACTCGCTCAATTTTTAAATTTTTTTTATTCTACGCTGTATCTGTTGATCGCAAGTTTAGAGGGAACATTGGATGATACTCGAAGAAGAAATGTAATTCACTTACGCCTTGGGGTTGCAGCCGCTCAATTACGGCCGGATCCATTTGATTTTATTTTATCGATAGCTGAGATTGTTTTGTGTCAATGCTCCCCGCGGGCGGCCATTCAAATTATGAATTGAATATTTCCATTTCTACACCCTTTCCGCACTCCAGGACCATCCCTCCCAGAACCCGCCCTTCCCGGGACGAACGCGGCGAGAACGACCAAAACGCCACAATTGTAAGCAGTAACAGAAAGCATCCAATACAAAAAACATGGAACTGAGAAAATGGCTTCTAATAATTTGAACCTACAAAAACTTTTATTTAAGTATAAATACTTTATATAAGACGAAGCTATTTATATATGAGAAAAGTGGATGGAAGACTCTTATACGATGGATGAGGGCTTACAAGCTGTACGAGCTGGCTCAAATGATAACTCTACAAAGTGCACCAGTTCCATCGTTAGAACATCCACACTTATTAATCTCTTCTCGCTCAGCGTCCTGATGTAAAATTATGGCAAAATTGTCCTTGTCGCGTCGGACCATAGAAAAGAAAAATATGGTATTCACCTACATTTTGACGTTTGACGCACAACCGTCATGTACTTCTGTCTCCCTCTGACTACACCACCGACGTGTACCTGCATCTCGTTTATTTTATTTTTTTATTCTCGTCTATTAAGTGTTGGGATAGAGATCTTAAGAATTTCGCTGGAAAAGCAGTTACAGTTATCTAGTGGGTTGAAGGTTTGTGTTACTCCAAACCACCACAATAAATGTCTATACCAGATTCCAGTGCTTAGTTAACTCAATACTTTGTAGTGATCAATACATCACTAATAAGGATTACTATAAGATAAAAAGGTATAACACTGGCTCACTATTACTCTCAGCTCGGAGCGCAGGCGTCTGTCCAACTCACAGTGTTTCGTACAACCAGCTGCCCGCATTTCCGGTTGACAGCCACCCCCTCTACTAAGAGTACATGAGACAATGTATTATATCTATTCCATAGATACAAACACTACACTTATGATGGATGAAATCACAATGTTACTCACGTGTTATAAGACGCTCTCAGCTTGTGTGGGACATCCATAGGGTAGACAAGACTGAAACACTTACCGGGGATTAAATCGGAATATTATTGTTTAGTGACCGAAATGATTTTGATTGGTCTAAACCGACGCCCGACGTATTCTACGCCAATCGCTATCCAGGATTCAAACCTTTTATAAATCCGACCACTAGTGACAGTTGGAAAGCAGTGTGTGCCGGTGTCTTTTTTATTGAGAACTGACATTCTTTTCGTGTGGTATCCGAATCCGTCGTAGACACATTCAGTTCACATCAGCCTTTCGGAATAGACAGATCGCTCTGTTCCGGATTCGACGAAGCCAGGAGAATTGGAGATTGAATTCGCACGCGACATCCTAGGAAAACGCTGTAAGTAGGTACAATTTGTCAGCTGTGTACGTGCGTATTTCGCGAATCAGGAGATCAATCATTATCGGCGGAGATTGGGAAGCAAAATATTTCTTTCCTAATTCTCGAAATGCGTGCGGTGATGGCGATTCCGTCCGTCATCGTTCAATTACAATATGTTTATGTTAATTTATATAGCGCCATTTTTGCGTAAGGGACGCTTTACAGGTGCGACATCCCGAAAAAATGAGTTTTTAGGCTCTTCTTGAACTGTTCCTGGTTCTCCATAGATCGCAGCACTGGAGGCAGCTGATTCCACATAGCCGGGCCCGCAAAGCTGAAAGCACGTTCCGCAAACTTGGTGGCTCCAGGTCTCCTTGGTACTACCAGCCTGCAGAGTGCCTCCGATTCAGCTGACCGCAGTGTGAGCCGTCTGGCAGTGATATTGTCTGGGATACAGAGGTCGATCAAATATTGTGGTGCTTTTCTTTGAAGACTTTTGTACACCATCAGAGAGAGTTTGAAATTTATCCACTCCGGCAGGCGAAGCCAATGTAGCTGCTTCAGCATTGAGGATATCCGCGAGAACTTTGATGCCTTAAATATAAGCCTCGCCGCAGCATCACTGACTGAAGTCTGTCGAGCTGAGTCCTATAGGCTACAATAAATACAATGATACATTAGTTAGTAAAGCTTGAAATAGTGCAATATGTTACGTATAATACGTGCGATAAAAAGTTTAATGGTTATTAGCGCACTCCTGGAATTCTATAGGTAATTAGTACTAGTAAAAGTAGGTCCTTGTTGATCCACTGGCGAAATGGTAGTGATGGGTCCGCTCTGTACTCACTACTACAATGTAGTATTACATTACATTGAAGTGTACACTTCACACCTTTTGAAGTGTAGTGCACACTACAAACTACACACACTTCAAAGCTATTGAAAGTATATACTTCAAATAGTACCTACACTTCATTTCAAAGCGAACACTACAAAGTATATATACACACGAGTATACTTCAAATAGTATATTTTTTATGTGAAATTTTTGGAAACCGAAAGAACCCTCCCTCCCATGGTTTGAAAAATTTTGGGACCGAATGAAGAAATCTCTGGGAACTAAAACAACCCCCCCCCCCCATGGTTTTGAAAAATATTGGGACTGAATGAGCAAATCTGTTTCTTTTTTTTTAGGTCGCCGAACTTTTTATTTGGGAAAAAATATCGATATTGTACTATAATACTACACAATTACCTCATTAGTACTACAGTTTTGTAGTACAATTACTTCACTTCATTAATGCTACAATTGCTTCATTACTTCACTTCATTAGTACTACAATTAGTTCACTTCATGTACTTTTTACTACAAATGTAGTGTACGCTTTGTAGTCTTCAAACTGGTGAACGTGTGTGTGTTGTAGTCTTCATTTTGAAATGAAGACTACAACACACCCACTTCATTTTCCTTCGCTACGAAATGGGAATGGTCATGCGGGACCCGTGCCCCAGGACCTCGCGGTTGCAGGTAGAAATTATTTTTCTGGAAGCTTCCTCGTGTCCTCATTGGCCCTTTTTTCTTTCGCTGTGACTAGAGCACCTACTCGCCTACAGATGTCAGCCTCGTGTCGCTTTCGTCGCCGCTCGACACTGTGTCTCCAGTAAATGCTAGATATATCGATCGCTGTAAACAAGATTCGATTTTAATGACTTATGGCTCCAACAAGATGGTGCCACATGTGCTGCTAATGTCAATATCAACTGATTGCAAGAAAAGTTTGGTGAATCAACAATTTCAAGAAATGTTTAATGGCCTCCCAGAAAATGTGATTTATACTCTGTTGGATAACTTTTTATGGAGTTTGTTGAAATTAATGGTTTTTTTGACGAGCTGCAAACACTTGATGATTTAAAATTGAATATCTTATATTTTATTATTATTTTTATTATTTATTTATTAACGCCCTGCACGGCTATTACAAACAAATAGGTAAAGTGTACATTTATATAAAAAAAAAATTACATAAAGTGGAAAGAAAATACTTAAAATACAGATACAAACATATAAAGATTAATATAATATAAAATAAAAAGCAAATACATAACAAGCAGAAGCACAAGGAAAACATAATATAATAGAAATTCAAAAACAAAAAAAAGTAATACCTAATATAGAGTAAAAATCAGTAGCAGAGGCTTACAAAGTCATAATATAATAAACATTTTACATAACATTTAGTTATCTCACTCAACCAACAATCAAAACAAATACAAATCAATTATTCAAGTCCAATTTTAAAAATACTAGTACTCTTTCAATACACCTTTAAAATATGTTTGAATATTATACAATTACATATATATATGCAGATGTATTGATCAGATATCTTTATGCTATACATATATCTTTTGCACTTCTTTTTATTCTTATCTCTTGTCCTTTTTACTAAGTAGATTTGTCCTTTCCTATCCATTGCTTATTCTCCTTTTACCTCTAATTCTTTGACTCCCATAGTTTGTCCATAACTTAAAACATTCACTTTTTTTGTTTTTTATTATATAACTCAAGTTATTGTTGCTTTATGTTAAAACACAACAGGTTAATTCTGTGGAAACTTGTAAGATGGTCTCTATACTGTTCAATAATCATGTATAATCTCTTTATGTGTACTGTTAATTTCCCATAAATAAATAAATAAATTATTGGCAAAGACGTCATGTTGCTCGTATCTGTTTGTTATTCTAGGAAGCCTTTGCAGTGGAGAATTAAAGAGGTAGTTTGATAATGTTATCAAAGATTGTGTTCAACGAATTCACGTCTTTTAACGAAGCTGAAGTGGCCACTTAATCGGCGTTTTATTTAAAACATAACAAAACCATTTATAAAATTTCACCACAACTTTCCCATTTTAACAATTTTTACTCCCTTAACTCGTGGCGTCAGCTTGTCTTCTTGTCTGACGAAAAAACTTTGGATCCATTTTAAACCCCTTTCCCGTGATCCAATCGAGCTGAATCTTTGCAAGCAGACTCGTGGCGACGATCAAGAAGATCTGTCAAATTTTCGTTAAAAAAAAATTTTTTGGATTTTTCAAATTTTGAATGGTTTTTTCATACATAAATATTTCAACCTGGTAGACGCGAAACCTGATTTTAGTATAATTTTGAATTTTTGAAAATTTTTATTACTCCCTTTCGTAGCGTCGCCCGACCGAAGCCCGACGCGTAGGTTAAGCGAAAAAAAAAAGTTTCAACTAGTAAATGAGAAAGGGAGTATAATAAAAACTTGGTTTTTACGGTGGTTTACCTTGGTGACGATATTTTTGTAACTTGTGGTGGCTACCCTGCGATGCGACGTTTGGCGCGTAACAAATATAAAATTAAATAAAAACATATAGGCGCTCTGGTCGGTACAGCTCCACCCCACAGCGCCCGGGCCGATATTCGAAGGGCGACGCGAATTGTATCACGACATAAATAATATTTATTGGCGACACTAACTCCGCGCACTTGGGGCAGATTGCTCTCTCCTTAATACAGGACTTACCACAAATCCGCTGGCTGTTTTGTAACACAACGCCTGAGAAAGTGATAACACGCAAAGAAGGAACCAAATTGATTGTCATCCTTGTTTTTCCGATCGCAATGTATGCAGCGCAAACTTGAAAGAAAGAAAGAAAGTAGAAAATAAATAGATTTAATTTGTAATTATTTTACAAGAGTTAATACTAACGGAAATAAAATGGAACAAACGATACGTATTACAAAATAAAAACTACATGAAATGAGCACTTAACCTTATTAATAACCCAACGAAACTAGATGAAAGAACTCATGTTACGCTGTAAAACAATCGACAACTTGAGAACTCAACAAATCCATTCATTCAATGTAAGGGGAATCCCCGTTGATGGAGTGTGTAGGTGTGTTCGAATACACGGCGCACAGCCAAACCGTAATTTGCGTTGCGTTCAGTTATAAATAGTTTGTTTTTAATATTCATGATGATATTCGGCGAATACGAATATTCGTATTCGTATTCATTGCATCACCAGTGCAGACCAATCCTAGGATTGAGAACAAAAAAAACATGTGCTGCGTTGTCGATTCTTCAGCCTAGCCGACTGCTTATAGAATGAGAAGGAATGTTCTTTTCAATTTCTTATTATTTTACCGGTGATAAAGAACCGATGAATGAAACAGATGTAAAACTGCCTTAAGGAGGGGGTAAGGTTAATTCGGCATGTTTTTGTGAATTTTTTGTGACGACATAGTTAAAATCTCTTTATTAAAACCAATGGTACATTAAAGTATGACATTTGAAGAATATTGCGTAAAATTTTCAAGACGAAATATTAAAAAATACGGCAATGGCAGCAATTATTCGGACGTGCCTCGGAAAAAAAGTAGAATTGCGGTGTCCATCATAACTTGGTGCTAGATCATCTGAAATCAAAAAATCAAAATTCATTCGGTAGATAATAGGTTTTCCCAGGTAACGCTGAGAGGGTTTTTTGAAATTTCAATTTTTAAATTTTTTGGAACACTTTGAAGGGAAAAACGCGATTTTTTGCGAAAAATATCGACTAATTTAAAAATAAAAATTAATAACATATTTGAAAAAAAGTTTCCAGCGTTACATCGTAAATTATGTACAGAAATAGTGTTCAAAATTTAAAAAGGATCGGTGCAGTAGTTTTGAAGTTATGATGGACACCGACTTTGAAAACGTGAGATGTGGGAAAAACGCTTTAAAGTTTTGCACACTGTAAAATTCAAAATAAAACTCAACACTTATTTTATACTTACACATAATCGTTGATGCTATTTTCACACAGCAAAGAGCTTTTTGTCCTTGTCTACGCAAAACTCTTCCAATACAATAGCACGTCCGGTAGTCCTCAGGTGAGCGCGTCTCTTAGCTGCCCGAGCAGGTATAAAAAATCAGTCTGATATCGCTCAAATGTTCACAATTTCGTCAATTTTGCTCCGATTGACTTGAAATTTTGACACGATATTCTTGCGATGTTATGCATTAATTTAAAAAATTTAAAAAAAATGCAAAAAAAAAAAATTTAAAAACCTTACCCTCCCCTTAAATAATACATTTACATTATACGCCGGCGATTAAACCGAGATGTCCTTGACTCCCCGAAAGCTGCCGGTCTGTCAAAAATAGTCAAATCGGCGACCGTTTCACGTTCCCTTTCGTCGCGCTCGAAATAGTGGCGAAAACTTTTCGCTAATATTAAAATTTACGGCCGGCATTAAAAATAATGACGCAAAAATAAAAACCGCCGCGAGCGCCGCCCGTCTGCCAGACATAAAAACACAAATGCCCGCCATTACGGGGAGTGACGTCACCGGGCCGCGGGCCGTAAATCAAGATGGCCGATAGCGGAGAATAACATGTCTTGTCCGCCGATAGGGGGCTGACAAATAGACTTGTAAACAGCTTTCTAACAATGCAAAATGGTTTTCTTGCCATGCGAAATGTATAAATTCCCCTCTTCCATAAATAAAGTATCTTCCAGCGCCCTGTGTATCTTTATTGTAGAAAAATCAACAGTGATAATGCACATTTTAACCTACTCCCTGAAATTCAGCGGGTACCTACCAAAAACATTAAAATTACATTACGATTAAACTTATAATATAAACTTAACATACCTTCAAGTTACATCGATTACAATATTCTAAGATCTGTTAACAGTCTTGATATATTAGATACTAGAAGAATAGTGACGGACTTTCTCTTTTTACACAAACTAATAAACGGTATTAACGACTGTCTTCAACTACTAGAACGTATCTGCTTGCGTGTTCCGTCTCGCATAACTAGAAGTCATGCAAGAAACTGCAGCTACTAACTATTCCTTTAATTCCCCACTGCAAAGGCTTCCTAGACTAGCAAACAGATACGAGCAACTGGACGTCTTTGCCAATAACTGTATATTATTCAAACATATATTAAAAGGTGTATTGAAAGATTACTAGTTTTTGTCGAATTGGACTTAAATAATTGATTTGTATTTGTATGTATATTTTTTATTATAATATTACTTTCAATGCTTGTGCTATATCTTTTCACTCTACGTTAATACTTTTTTGTTTTTAAATTTCTATTATATTATTTTTTTCTTATGCTTCTGCTTTTTATATACATACTTGCTTTTTACTTTATATTATATTTATCTTTATACATTTGTATCTATATTGTAAGTATTTTCTTCTCTCTTTATGTCATTATTATGTTTACATGTTATTGTTTTTTCTCTTTAAACTATCTATATATTCTGATTATGTTCACTTACTTATCTATTGTGAAAGCCCTATAGGGCGTTAATTAATAAATAAATAAATAAAATAAAAAATTAAACAGCATTCAAAATAGGAAACTTCATCACTGTTGACTCTACAACCCTTGGCGGGTCTCCTCAAGATTATTCCTCCACTCATCTCGGTTTGCGCCAGCTCTCTCCAGATCTAAATCTCCAAGGCAAATGTATCTTTGAGGATATTGTAACTCCATCATAGTATTGGCCTTGCTAAGCTCTTTCGCCTTACTAGTATTGGATTCATCGGGAACTTCAGTACTTGTTGTTTGATCAATCTCTCCCCATGACCCAGCTACCGAAGTCATTGCAATTTTATAAATTTCGTGACGCTTAGCTCCTTAAATGATGTATAGAGCTCATTGTTGTAGCTCCTGCGTCAAAGTCTAGAACCTTATCTTCCAAACTTTTTTTGACTTGACAGCAAAAAATCCAAGGTCCTTGAATACCCCAACATTGATTTAAAGCTTCATTGCAAAACTCTTGTCTGGAGTGTGTGAAACATGGACCATCGGCCAGAGCATGTCCAGGAGGCTAGCGGCCTTTGAGATGTGGTGCTACAGGCGCGTGGCGAGGATCCATTGGCCAGAGCATATCCGAAACGACGAGAGGGTGGGTGAAAAGAGGCGGCTCCTGAACAGAATCGCCCAACAACGTGCAATTTGGATAGGACAGGCATCCGGGCCTGCTTTTTACCATCGTCGAGGGAAATGTTGAAGGCAACCATCGTAGAGGCCGCCCGAGATCAAGCTACGTAGACCAGCTTATCGGAGATGTGCGCTGTAGCATCTACCAAGAAATGAAGAGGTTGGCAGGTGACAGAGAGGAGTGGAGAAATCGAGAGCTTGTTGCAGACCAATCCTAGGATTGCGATCCAAGAAAAAGTACGTATACCTACAATGTCAAATTTTGTAATAAATGCAAAATTTGACATTGTATATCTCGAATATTTTCGACTCAAAAGCAAGGCAGGAATCTACCTGTAAGGTAAATGTAAGGACTAGCTCTCTTACACTCTGTAAATTCGGTAATATCTATAATTTGGCATGATCTAAGTTTATGCCTTCTGCGCATCACTGGTATTTTCCTAATTTTCATAAAATATTTGTATATTGTACTTTGATTTATAATATCTTATCTATCGGGGTCATTATTGACCTGCTGATAATTATAGGTACATGAAAATTTTAAATATAAATGATCTTCACCATCGTAATAATGAAAACATTCATCCGTATTCTAAACTAAGCAATATTGCAATTTCTGTTTCTTGACAGTTTAAGTTTGACAGGTGTGAAATTAATAAATTCAATCAATTAGAACCTCATTTTTCGTATTTGTGAAGATCTTTGTTACGTTTGTTTACGTTTTACAGCTTTCTGATTGATTGAATTCATAAAATTCAAACATGTAAAACATCGAAATTGGCGGCAATACAATGTTGTATACACCTGTCGAGATTAGGATAAAGATTATTTTAGCGCAGATTATTTCATATTTTCCGCATTACCTATTTCTTATTTTCCTTGTGGCAACACTGTGCGACGTCATAAATAAATATAAATCAAGATGGCCGCGGTGGAAGGGAGGAACTTGGAAAATTGAGTGCTATCTGCACATAAATGTTGGAGATTTGATACGAAACATTTCAGATAAGAGATAAATCGAATTGTATTTGTACAGCGATGGGTTCATTTGTTCCGATATATGGGTTTCTCTTGTATGGCGGGACGGTTATTACTTTCTTGCAAAACTTTTACCGAACTGGGGGAGTTTGGTCTCTCCCTGCTTAAAATAAGTAAACAGATACACAAAAGTTGGAAGGGTAAATATACCGACCAACGCAAGATCCAAGATGAAGGTCTTGGGTGTTCTTATTCAGCTGGCGATGACTAATGGACAGTTGAATTAGCACCATGACTAACAATTCGAGGACTTGTAGAAGGAGAAGACTCAAGAAACAAACAAGCAAAATTGGAGCCTTGGTATAAGTTGTATGCAGAAACAGTCGAAAATAAAAACTCTAGCCGTAGACATGGATTACGACAAGAATTTTAAATCGTCTTTATAAGATAAGGATTGTATAATTTATACATTTTTTCTTTTTATATAATTTATAACTTACTTTTAAAACGAAATACTTAAATGGTTCCGCTTCGTGGGCCTTATGTGACTCTTAAATTTAATAACATTAGGTTGCAAATTTTGTCAGTTTGTTTACTAACAATTTATGTTTAATAAAATGTTTTGCAACCCTTTAACTTTGATAAATTCAAAAATAAATATTATTATTCTAAAATTAATACAAAAAACTGCATTATTTAATCAAGGCACTGAGTATTGTGTCTTAAATGCGTTGCGTTTTGATTAAATATCTGACTGAAATCAGAAATATCGACCATGATTTCGATTTTTTGTTTTTATTTTAAAACTAGCTCATAAATGACGGTACTTTTCCATGTCGGTTCCTAAGGAATAAGTATGTATGTATATATTTATTTTAAAAAATTGTTCGAAAAAAATTTACTATAAAAAAGTTACGGACGTTAAACGAAGTTACGCGGACGCACGGACGGGCAGACAGACAACGAAATTATTATAATTGGGATAGTAGCTAATATCTATTTTTGTGATTACCTGAAATGAGAAATCTGTCAACTCCATAAAAAGGGTTGAAAAAAACACAAATAAAATAGTGCATAAAATTTGAATTTTTTATAACATAAATTGTAATTAATAAACTGATAAAATTTGCAATACTTTTAATAAACTTAAGACAATCATTTACTTTGTAATATTATTGAAAAAAAATACATTCCACGAGTTCATAGTGGAGCCATTTTCTCCATGTTTAAAAAATCGTAGGTTTGGTAATTTATTAATTGATTTGATAATTTAGTGTGTGTCATTTTAAGAAGACAATCGTATTTAAAATTTATGGCACCTGATGAATAATTTTTTATTTGTTTCAATATAAAAATGAGATAAAAAACGCAAGAGAAGATGTAAGAAAAATAATGAATTTGGCTTACTTTGCCAGACAATCGCCTTAACCGATTAATCCGGTTTTTTTAACAGTTTTTTTTTAATGCACAGTTGACTATTGAAACGGTTTAAGTTTTAACCGGTTGGAAGGTTGGCTTGTACTTAAAACTCTGGCGAATGAGTCGTCTAGTATTTGTCTTTAATTGTGTGTAATTTGACAGAATAGTGCGCGGAGATTTTTGTTTTGTCCGCGGTAAAATTTAGAAGAAGCCCTCGACTATCTTCGCAGTCCGGCTGATCGCATCCCTTATTGGAGTGTCTCCCAAACTATGGGTCGCGACCCACTGATGGGTCGCCAGCGGATATTCGGTGGGTCGCAGTCACAACACCGCGCCACACGTCTCGTCCGGGTCGTGTCGTGTTTATTATAGATAACGAAGTGCATCCAGATGTCAATGTAGTGTCTGCAATTTTCACTCATTTAACAGAGTTGAAAAATAACTTTAACGCCAACTTCGAAAAAGAGATGTAAAACTTAAATAGGATAAACTGGATTTAAAATCCATTGCAAGACAACACACCGACTGAAATGTCGACAAAAGCAATTGAAGAGCTTGGTGATTTATCAGAAGATACATCGCTAAATAATACTTTTAATCGCAAGCAATTAGCAAAATTCTGCCTTTCAGTTGTTGACAGTTATCCCTGCTTGTTTGACGAAGCGATGAAAGTCCTCCTCCCCTTCACTACCTCATGTGAAGTGGAATTTTCTGCCATGGTTTCAATTAAGACTGAATACCGTAAAAAATTGGACTTATTGAATTCACTGCGATTAAAAAAGTGATTAAATTGAAGTCAACGCTAATGCTGTTATGACAAAAGGCAACAAATTGACAACAACAACAAAGGAAAAAAAGTAATATTAAAAAAAAGAAAAACCTTCTCTACACAATTACTTTTCTCTAAATTCCAAGTTCCAAAATTAGAGAATGTTTACAAAAAAAGGTCAATTATACAACTAATTAAAGAAAACATAACTGCTAAATTTGAAAAAACACATCATTAAGATTCAAAAATAATTTTAAAATCCCAAAATATAATACCAAACTGTGTCAACAAAACTACATATACTTGGGCATAAAAAACTTCAATAACCTACCTACAGATATTAAGAAAATCGATGACTTACAACAATTTAAGAAAAAAATAAACCAACACTTTAGATCGATACAATTTGACAATACATAACAAGACATATAACTAAGGAACAAATAAGCCAAATCCAAAATAAACTAATAAAGTGTAAGCCCCTCACCAAGCACATGAGCAAGTCTCATTTTTGGAGGGGCAAAGCAATAAAATGAAATGTATCTAAGTAGATTGTAATAGACAAATGTAATATGATTTAAATGTAGTTTTAATATTAAATAAAAAATAAAAAAATAAAATAAAAAAAATTCAACCTTCCCATTAAAATATCATATATTAACATTTTTCGTAATTAAAAATTTCGATTATATTTGGAGGTTTTTCTTTTTTTCTTAACTGAACAGTCTTTTGTATGGTTACAATATGAATTCGGAAAATGTGAGGCAGGAGGTGGGTCAGGATTTTTTTTTTTGGGTCCCGGTCCTGTCAACTTTGGGAACCACTGCCTTATTGGATTGTTTTCATTTATCGCCGACCGCTGAGCTAAGGGTAGCTACCCGCTCGCGCCCGGTCATGGCGAGTCTGCAAATCATCTCCGCAGATCTCACAAATCGTCCCCTCAACGACTTATTGAATTATGCGTCGCTGCTATTCACAGGGGGTTGCAAAAGTCTGCGCGTAATCTTGTGGGGGTGTATTTTCGTCATCGATGATTATAGAGTAGGAGGTACTGATGGACATGCTTATTTTTGAGCATGCTCATTAGCGTGGTCAAAATTAGCATGCTCCAATATCTGTACACACTTGCACGTTATTAGTATGCTAATCATCCGTATTCTGAAAATAACAATGTCTGGATCTTTAAGATCTTTATCCCAACACTTAATAGACGATAATAAAAATTAAAAATGTCCAGAGCGGATTTTGTAATTCTACATCTTAAATACACTGTATTAAAAGATTATATAAGAAAGATTGTTTCTTACTATCGTATTAATTTCTTCATCCACAGCGTCCAGATGAAATATCATGGCTAAATTTGTCATGACCGTGTTCGGCGTTACCACGTATTCAAATCTTCCCATCTTTACATTTGATAGATAACAATTTACATCTTTCTCCCTCCCTCTATATCTATCTCATATAGAAACTTACAGAAAAAAACACCGACGTAAAGCTATGTCTCGTTTATTTTTAATATTTATTATCGTCTATTAAGTGTTGGGATAAAGATCTTAATGATCCAGACATTATTATTTTCAGAATCGGGCCGTATAACTGGTATACTCATATCATAGAATATATTATACGCTCTTGTTCAAAATTAAGACTTTGCAAACTGAAATAGAAAATTCAAGTAAATCAAAACAGTTCCCCAGTTTCCATCCGCGCATTTTTGATTTTAGTTTTTATAATTTTTAATTGTAAGATTTGAATCATATATTAATTTTACTGGAAAGGTTGTCACAATGCATTTATAAAGTGTGGCATGTAATTCAACTTATATACAACTTCCAAAAATTAGTAGGCATGGTATATTCTATCATGGGTGGAAATGGCGAATGTTACATTGTGTAAAGCGATCACTTAAGCCAACCATACGGTAGGTCATAAGTCCTATGAACACCCAAAAAGACTTCTATACCTATTTTCCCATAAAAAAACTACAGTTTCGTTTCTGTGAGACATCTATAATATATATTAGTATGCTTATTACTGGCATGCTCCTGTCATAGAATAGAGACGCTCTTGTTCAAAATGGAGACTTTGCAAACTGAAATAGGAAATTCAAGTGAACCAATAAATCAAAACAGTTCCCGAGTTTCCATCCGCACATTTTTGATTTTAGTTTTTATAATTTTTATTGTAAGATTTGAATCATATATTATTTTTACATAGCGGTGACCGAGTATTCCACAGACATTCGTGATTCCTATAATAAGTCACGAAAAGTAATGTTTTATCATCTCCACAACGCGCCACCTTTGTTTCGTCTGTCGCGGACTGAGAAGATCGCATCGATAATCGATACTATCCGCGAATGACATTAGCATGCTCATTAGCAAGCCTGTTCACACATGCTCAAAAGATATCCCTTCCACCCGCAAATCAAACGAGTAACCGGCAGTTGATTTTCGAGCGTGCTAGTAATTAATGAGCATGCTCGGAAAATTGATAATTGGCATAGTTAACTTTTTTTATCACTATCAAAATTCCCAAAGATATTCAAATAATTTATTTATGCCGAAGCTAAGAAACTTCTCAGCTTCGGCATATAAATATGGCGCAAGCGTTATACACTAGTGTGATTCCATTATCTTTAAATATATTTGATCGAACAAGTACTTTCACAAATGGGGATGGTTTCGCAACCCCCTGTAGGTCGCGGTTGACTGCATCAAACCCCAAGTAAAACAAACCCAAAACAAAACGTCAAACGGCGCCATATCAAATGTTCTAGGGGAGGGCTGTCGCAATGGTGTGTCGGCTGATCTAACAGCCACACTGAAATATGCGTAGGTTAATTTAAAAATATACAATAATAATTATTATTCATACTGAATCCGACGCGAATCGCCGGACACGGGGCAGGGATGGAGGTAAATTGGATGAGAGAAGCAATTGTAGTGGACTGTATAACGAAAATTGAAAGGAAAAGGAAGCTCGACCACCTGTTCCAGTGACTTCTGTTCCTTCCTCTGATGGAGCTCGGAGTCGATGATAACGATCATCACACGATGGTGAAAATATATATCTTTCGGTGACAAAGGACGCGGATAGGACAAAGGGAAGAGGCCGTGACGTTAATGCCAACTTATCAAAAACACAATATCTATCCGCAACCACGAAGTCTACGTCCAAAGAACGCATTAAAAATACTCAACACAAACTTTTACTTTGGAAATAAGAAAAAAGATAATCTTCAAGGCAAACTCTGAAGTCGCATAGCTCCCAAGTATTAATGTTTAGGATATTAGTGACATCTTTGACCTTTTGATAATGGACAAGTTTCATAATGTTGATAATACTATATATTTAACTTTGTGGAATTATAATATAGATCAAAACTAATAAACCAGTGAAAATTTTTATGAAATCTGTTAATAAATGACTGAAAAATAGATTAATTAATTTTAACGATTGTGGCCTATGCCGCCTGTGACGTCATTTCAGCCGCTTCGTCTAGGTCAAGTGACGTCATACGCTGGACCGTCGCATCTTTTACACGTTTGATTAATTTTAGTTAAATTTGTATAATTAATCTATTAAAAATATGGAAAATTTTTCATTTAGACAAAATGCCATAATTGAAATAAATATAGCAATAATCCTGAAGACGCTCGAAATCCAATAAAAAGAGTCAAACCAAATCTACCCTTTTGTTACATTGATGTTAATTAAAATTAAAATTAAAGATAAGGTAAGATTAAACGAAATTTTTGATAGGACAAGTTTAAAATAAATAACCACTCCAATGTTCCGGGAAAGCGTGGGGGATAAAATATATAATATTTTCTTCTTCAATAAGTGAAAATTAACATTGTGGTTACACTACTTACATTACTAAAAAGAAAAAACTTTTGTATAAAACTTGCTGTATAAACAAAAGTGTTTTATAACCACTATTGTAAGAATTTTCAGTTTCAGTGTCAATGGCATACATGATGTGTTGTGATACGGAAGCGATATAATATATGTTAATAATTCAATGAGTACTGAGTATAAGTTATGAGAACACAATTACTGGATTTGTCCACTGCGGGATTATTATTTTAGTACGATGAATCATAGAAGTTTCAGAGAGACGAAGCTATGGAAGTCTCTTATACAACCTGTAGGAGCTGTCTCAAGTGATCACTCTTCGCAATGCAACGTTCATCGATTCCATCAATTTTTTTGAATGTTATAGACGTGCTCCAAATTTCGGAACCTTCGCTAGGGACATCTGTAGTCCTTTTCGTGAAACTTCTTATTCTTCTTCTTCCTTCATCTCTCCACTGCTGGATGTAGGCTTCATCCATACCCTTTCACCCTTTCTTGTTATTTACCAGTTGTATCCATTTCTCCCCGCACAGCGGTGAAATCGTTTCATGAAAGAGTATACATTAATATATTCCCTTCATTTTATCTCGTAGCGTCTGCTTGCTTGTCTGACAAAAAACTTTGGATCGATTTTTGAAACTCTTCAGGCAGACTCGTGACGACGATAAAAATGATCTAAAAAATTTTCGTTAAAATTTTTTATAATAATAGTATAATTTTGGATTTTTCGAAATTTTTTAGCGTCGACCGACTCAAGCTCAACGCGTAGGGTAAGCGCTAAACCTGTTTTAAATAGGAAATGAGAAAGGGGGTATAGTAAAAACTTGCTTTTTAGACCACTCACCACACACACTCAGACGTATGTGTGGCAAATCAATTTATGATAGAGTAAAGAATGCAGATATTAGGAATGAATGTATAGCTGATCTTAGCATAATTAATAGAATTAAAAAAAGGGTCGCTCAGATGGTTTGGGCATGTTGAGCGAACGAATGAGGAAAGAATGGCAAGAAAGATATATAATGCAAGTGTTGATGGCGCCAGAAAGAGAGGGCGACCGCGGAAAACGTGGCATGACCAGATCAACCAGATACTGGAAGATGGTCCCGTTAGAAGCCTCAACAACCGGCGAGCTCGCATGCGAAGATGTATGAATGTGGATGAGGCGAGAGATGTATGTCAGGACAGAAGAGGTGGCGCTCTATCCTGTCTGCCTACCCCCACGAGGAAACGGCGTGATGGTAAGTAAGTTGTTAGGGGTTAGTTTTTTATTAAAATTCGTAATATTTTAATTACTTACCATTTTTTGTGTGATGGAGCAGCTAGAACTTGCGATAAACGTCATGTTGACATTTCTGACAGCGGAACACTCTTGAACTGCTATTGTCAACTGTCACCGGAATGTTGACGCTGCACACACGACTTGACGCAACTTGGAGATGGTTCTGTATCACATCCACCTCTTGATCCTATTAATTCCTGGGAGCAGAGACGCCACCAGGCGCACATTCGCGAAAAACAGCAAAATAAATAAAGCCTAAAGACACGTGAGGACTTGTGTGTAGCGGAGTATACGCGTATAGTTATGTCAACTTTTTCAAAACAATAAAATAAAAACAAAGCAGCACGGAAAAAGATGAGCGTGATGTTCCTTCCTTCTGTCCAATCGAGAATCGGGAGTCCAGATATAAAGTCTGTCATCTTGCTGAGTATCTATTGACTTGTAAAAATGGATACTGGTTATGGCCACACCTGGATGGCGCATCCCTTTTTAACCCCATTCACTTTCTCTATTTACCGTCTCTTTCATTCACTCCAACAGACATTCACCTAGATACGTTACGATATCCGCACCGATATATATCTGTACGTTAAGGTTAATATACGATTTGATAAAATATTGCAACGGGGCTGAAAGGAGTCGCGCACTCGTGTCAAGTGACAGTTGTTTGAAATGTTCACAATACTACCGAAGATTCCAGAACAATCTAGCGTAATCTACAGCTTTCGGGAGACGTCTCCAAAGTTTCAGGGACTCTGGAAATTACGAGAATTTGTGAGAAAACACTATAAAAGTCTCGAAGGTTCGAGAAATTCCACGTCCTCGGATATAAATAAACGGATCCAGGCCGCGTAGGGATCGTTATTTTGACGTTTCCAGCGGCGCGGCTCTGGTGGCGAATCACAAAGCGAAAACAGTGTTAGTGTGAACCAAGCGACAGTTAATTAAGTGAAGTACTTACCCGTGTGCGATATTTGTGCAAATATTCTGGAAAAAGTTCTTACGTAGCGAAATGAACCGGAGCGAATAAGTAATACGTGCTGAAATTGGACGGATTGTTCCAGTGATTAGTGAATAAAGTGTTGAAGCGTTTATAAAATGCCTATTTACGAGAGACAAACTTGCGAAACAGTTTAATTTACATCATAGCGATAAGTTTAATAGTGTTAAGAGACTTTGTACGTTTGTTTAATTAGTTAATCAGTAATTAATAAATCCTGTTGGAGCAATTTTCTGATTAACTTTAACTCTGGTTCGGGTTTCCTGTAGGGAAAAATCGAACTAGAAGCTCTCTAGATATGAAAGACGCCACTTACCAGTTAGCAGGCGACTTTGGCGTTGTTTGGTCCGTCCGATCTCCGCTCTCTTCCGTGTAGCTACCAAATCCGCTTAAAGCACCACTTTAACACACCAAATGTTTAATTATGCTTTATAGTTCTTATCTGCCGCGACCAAATTCAACCGCTCGGTTCGAGATGTCCCCAAAAAATCTGTCTGGTAGCAACCGTCATACACAGAGAACTCCGCGCTCGTATGTATTTCCTTTTATAAAATTCCCGACCAGAGACTAACAGATTTTTTGCTCGAACAAATCCATTATTAAATTCCAGCGTTTTCGTCAATTCCTCCTGCAGCCTCGATGCGTGACAATATGACTAAAAATTACTAAAAATCTACGCGCGCGTTTCACATAAAATTACAGGGAACACGCAGCTTCCCATCATGCTGGACCATAACGCCCCCTGAGACGAACGCACACATCTGAATAATCCCATCGTTACGAGGATGTCTATTTTGGCTCGGTCATGCTCCGATCCGAGCCGACAATAAAATATTATTTCATTCTTCTCCGTTTTCTTAATAAAACCATTGTTTGTCTTGCTAATGGCGGTGGAACAATGGCGTGGGGAGGAGCCTCCCTTATATTAATCCCTTACAACTTCATACATCTTTGAGTGGCCAATTTCAAAACTTCCCTAGCTTCAAATTGATTACTTTCTAGCTAGTAACACTGACGGATTCATAGTTTTCTGCCTTAAAGAAAATAATCATGTATGTCTTATCTAATAAAGGTGATTTTGTGGATATTACTTATTTTGATAGCGATTATTCCGGGCAAAAAAATATTTTTGATCAGATGAGGATAAGTTGATGGGTTAGGTTGGGTTAGGTTATGAATGAAACGCTTAATGAAAATTAGTTAAAGTTTTTTTTTCGATGTTTATGGCGTTAACTTTGTAGTTTGTGTAAACAACTTTGTTTACACAAACCTAGAGTTACTAGTTAAGTGGCTAATAATAATAATAATAAGTGGCTAACCTAACCTAACCTAATCAATCAACCGGTTAAGTGGTTAATATAAAGTTTTTTATTTAAAATTAATTAAGTTTTATTTATTCACGTAAGTCACTGGACACAAATTTAATCGGAGCACCGTTCTTTCGTTTACACCATTTTCGTAATTCGCGCTAATTGTCTCTGATATTTTAATACACGTTGTTGAAATCGCTTAAGTTTGCATTAAAAAACTTTTCGCTTGCCCGTAGGTATTCTCGTATTTTATCGCTGGTCGACTATTCATGATTATCTGTCGTTGTCGCTGTATCTGTGGCTTCCACTAAACGTCAGAACAAACTGTTGTTGCAGCGGGCCTGACACTCTTATATAGTCAATTTCATTTCGCGATGTTTCCAAAATCTGTTAGATCATACCAGACCTTTGCAGTTTACTGTTAAATCCTCTATTACATGCTTTCTGCTTCTAATAAAATGTGAAAATTAGGTTAGGTTAGGTTAGGTGTCGGTGCGTTACGTTTTGTTGTTGTTTTAGAATTAATGTGCTTGAACAACTTGAAATCAATAAGCAACAAAAAATGATATCCTCTCCACTTCTTAATATGTTTAATAAATCCAAAAACAAGGCCATAAATTAAAATAATATTTAATCTAATAATCTCTCGAGTGCAAACAAAATAATAACTAAATAGAGGCACTCTCAAAGTGATTCAGTTAATCACCAACAAAAAATGAGGAATTTAGATAATTAAGCGTAACATTGTGCCTAGGAAAAAATAATATTATAGTGCTTCATCTAATGATACATAGGTGAAGGGATAACTTAAATCTTATAAATAAGTCGATTATACGTGGTATATACTCTGTTTGATAATGGCCTAAAAAGCCGAAACAGCTTATACATTTAAAATAACACTAAACCTGTAGAACTTATTAAAAATATTTATTAAAATTTTATTAAATATTATATGGAGTTCTACAAACTAAACACAAAAACCATAAATAAATATATAAATAATGTACTGCATATAATCTAACATATATACTCATATTTTGGTGCTACACAGATATTGTTTAATGTATGTGCTTTTTGAAATTTATTTTATATTCTTTATGTAAAAGCCTAATGGGCGTAAACAAATAAATAAATAAAATAAATATACTGCCACCCACCGGTGGTCATGGTGGTAGATAGCTCTTGGTGTCATATCGAAAGTAAGAGAGTTTGGTGGGGGTGGCTGAGCGTACGAGTGAGTGACGAAAATGTGCTTTCTAGAACATTGTTATGTTACGGGAAGGCTACGAAAGCTTCAGATTGTTTCAGAATGAGCCTGCCAACTGTATCGGTGAGTCTGGAAGGTTCCAGAAAGTTCATGAACGTTCCATAAAGCTCTAGAAGGTCTGGAAGGAGAAAGTTCAAGAAGGTTCTGTAAGGTCCCAAACTGAGTGGCGGAGTGTGTCGGTGAGTCTGGAGGTTTCAGAAAGAATTATAATGTCGCCACTTCGAATTAATACGCCCCAATGTATTGCTTAAAAACAATTCAGCTACTGTGCACTAAAATATCTGTTGATATTTTGGTAAGGTGAAGATGGTCCAGCAAGGTAATCCAATCACAGGTGCCGAAACCAACAAAAAAGAGACTTCAACGCAATTCTATGCTCACCGAATTATAGTCCCGGCAAAGCCGGGTGAACCAGCTATTAAGTAATAAAATAACGCACGGTTTAGGTAAGTTAAATTATTTATTGAATTGGCGTTAATCAATAATCAATAACATAATATTTCAAAATTCGTCACCGCTCCTTGCTTTATTCCCGTTAACTCAAAATCCACCCCCAGCTAACCCCCTTCCCCCAAACATAACTCCACCCACCTCTATCAGTACCTTAGATAATTAATTTTACTCTTATGCTTCAGTTTATATCATCATCCGTTGATGACAACATCGGTAGTTGTCGAAACTAGTTGTGTAGTCTTAAACTCATTAGTGGTCTTAGACAAGTAATCTATTTATATATAATTAGGTAAGTTAGATTAGGTTATATTAGATCTTTCAGAATGGAAGATGCTGGCAAGTTAGTCGAGGAGAGTTGACCCCAACTAGACGAGTAATGCAAAATATGACGAAGAAGAAAAAATGGAAGATAAATAATTGAATGAAAATCTTTCAAGTGCGAAAGTAAAATGACACTCAATCGGGCCATTAATCTCTCTGGCTCTTAACATTACTCTCAATTAGCGGGGAGCTGCGCCGTTACTCTTCGTTTGGTCGCCCATACACTTAGCGGGACTCCAACCCTCGACCCTTAACGAGCGCCCTTAACTGCGCGCGGCTCGGCTGCGAGGGGATCGCTTAATTACTACAGTTTAAAACCAGGACGAAATAAAACGCAACAAACGTGTTTCTTCTTTAACCTTTCTTCTCCGGCGCCTCTTTACCGCTGTGGTCAATGTGGTGCGTACCTACCCACTAACAGAATGTTAGTTAACTTAGTAAAAACCACTACAGAATTAAGGTCTACCGGTTTAGAGACGTACCCGTATCTCCGTCAGGACTAACACTATACTACTATATTCATACCATGTATTGTAAAACTTTCACCAATATTTATCACATGCGCGTTAATCTTGTCAGAGACAAGCATGCACTAATTAGCCTAAATAAGCATGCTCAAAGTTAAAAATCAAACACACGTGCTTATTAGTGGCACGCTCTTGTCATAGAAATGAGAGGAACTCTAGTTAAAAATTGAAACTTTTCTAACTGAAATAGAAAATTTAAGTAAACCTATAAATCAAAACGCACATTTTTGATTTTAGTTTTTATAATTTTTATTGCAAGATTTGAATCATTCGTGTCTTTTAATAAAGTTTCATAAACATTATTTCTTGCTATATTATTTTTACACTACGGTGACCGAGTATTCCACAGACATTGGTGATTCCTATAATAAGTCACGAAAAGCGATGTTTTGTCATCTCCCGAACGTTTCATCTGTCGCGGATAATCGGTACTAGCCGCGAATGACATTAGCATGCTCATAAGCAAATATAATATTTTACGCCATGAAAATCTGCTCAAAACTATACTGTAGGGAATGGTAGAGGGAAAGATTGCCAGAGGGCGCCCTCGCCGTGAATATCTTGAGCAAGTGTGCCAAGATATGAATTGTGCCTCCTACACAGAGCTGAAGAGGATCGCCGGAGACCGAGCGGAATGGAGAAGGAGATGTGCTTTGCTGCAAACCAATCCCACGGATTGAAATCCAGGAAGGAAGGAAGCAAACCTGTTCACACATGCTCAAAAGATACCCCTTCTCGTGGTGAATGACATTAGCATGCTCATAAATCAACCGGCGGTTGATTTTTGAGCATGCCACTAATCTTCTTCTTCTTCTTCATCAGCCTTCGTCTTTCCACTGGTGGATATAGGCCTCTTCCTTATTTTTCCATTCCCCGTTGTTGGCTAATTGCAGCCATTTCTTTCCCCCCACAGCGACAATATCATCGAATAAATAATAAAATAAAACAATCAACTTTGTTTTTTTCCACTTATATTTAAGCCACTTGTTTCACTACATGTTTCGGAAACGTCCGTTTCCTTCATCAGGTGAATTAAGACTGAGGTATGTAGGAATGGTTGTCTGGTGTGTGTGTTGTGGATTCGGTAGAAGTGGAGGGGGTATCTAAGTGGTGGGAGATCGGGAACATTGTAAGAAGGGGTGATGTGAAGGGTTGTATTTGATTATTGATTATGTTATTTGTTGTGTTTATGTTTTTAAAAATTCATAAAAACAAAAGAAATTCATAAAAACATAAACACAACAAATAACATAATCAATAATCAAATACAACCCTTCACATCACCCCTTCTTACAATGTTCCCGATCTCCCACCACTTAGATATAAGTTGATTGTTTTATTTTATTATTTATTCATAATGGATTTCCACAAGGTAAACGCCGTAACATTCAATTACTTAACAATATCATCGGCCCATCTCTTTTGAGGTCTTCCGATGCTTCTTTTATTTTCCCAAGGTCTCCATTTCAGAACTCGCAACGTGTCCTGCCCATTGCCATTTTAGCTTCGCTACACGATCCATGATATCCACTACTCTAGTTCTGCGCCTAATTTCGTCGTTTCTAATTCTATCTCTTAGGCTTACTCCAAGCATGAATCTCTCCATGGATCGTTGCGTGCATTTGAGCTTTTCTACACTTTTCTATGTAAGGGCCATCGTCTCCAATCCATACGTCATCACTGGCAGTATGCACGATTCAAAAGCTTTTCTTTTTAGGCTAATTAGGATCTCTTTGTTCTCGAAGATATGTTTGAGTTTGCCAAAAGCAGCCCAGCTCATTCCTATTCGTCTTGGCAATTCTGCTGCTTGGTTCTCTTTGTTCATTTTTATCTTGTGTCCTAGGTATATATACTCATCTACTATTTCAATATTATTATCATTGATTGTGATGACTTGGTTCTCTTTGTTCATTTTTATCTTGTGTCCTAGGTATATATACTCATCTACTATTTCAATATTATTATCATTGATTGTGATGACTTTGTTCTCTGGACTCAAAATTTTTGTTTTCTTTATATTCATCTTAAGACCAACTTTGCTCGAAGCTTCGTGTAATTCTTTTAGCATTATACTTAGTTCTTTGATATTATTACTTACAACTACTATGTCGTCATGACCATGCTCATTACTAGCAATGTGCGTACACACATGCCACTAATAAGCAAGGGCTAAAGAAGGACGCATACTGCGCATGCTCACGTGCCATTAAGCATGTGTATCAGTACCTTATTAGCGATTTCCGTCGTATCAAATCCTCTACGGACGAAAGGAGAAGAAGCTGCGCTGCGATTTTTTCATTTTTGTCTCTGTCGCACAATAGATGATCCCTGTTTTTCTCTGAGCGCCCTTCTGCAGCCAGGCGGCGTCTCGCAGCAGTAAAGCGGAGTGAATTAGCCCGAGAAGCGATTTATCATCCGAACAACAGTTCTGCAGACAGATATATATCGCCCACCCTCCGGATATATATATATATATATACTGCCCTGCGGGGGGTGAATTTTTTCTTATGCAACAAAATTGTATCTAAACAAATCTAAGCACTACACACTTGTTACAAAATATGACGTGAATATTTTTATCTGTATATACAGGGTTATTGGGAAAACATTAAAAACCTCCCAGGACTATTATATTCCTGCCTTGATTATGAGTTAAAAATGTTTTAGAATCCATGACTTAATAATATGGTAATAAATAATAATATGAAGATATACAAGACCTGTGTCCGCCCAATCATGACGTACGGTATCGAGACAAGGGATGACACTACCAGAACAAAAAATCTCCTAAGAACAACTGAGATGAAGGCTCTCCGACCCATTGCGGGACTGACAATCCGAGGCCGAGTGAGGAATTCCGAAATACGAAGGACCTGTGACGTCGAGGATATTGTCCGATGGGGAAGATCTAGAAGACGTTACTGGAGAGATCTTATGGAGAGAGCTGTGAGCGTAGCTGCGAACAAGCTGCAGTCTGGTACCAGACTCCCAGGAAGACCGCATAAAAGATGGCGAGATAGCTGGACATCTGTATCCCAGGAACAGGCTCCGAGCAATGACAGGACGCAGTCCTAGATGAAGCAGAAGAAGAAGAAGAAGAAGAAGACTTAATATATCAATTATCATTACGGTAACTTATATTGAATATGGAAAATTAATTCCATTCAAACAATATAATAAAAACCTTCGAATTCCAATTGGAATTTCTGCAGGATTTTTCTCATTCTTTCAACTCGTAGCGTCTGCTTGCTTTCTTGTCTGTCGAAAAAACGTTGAATCGAATTTTAACTCTTTTCCCGTGATCCAATCGAGCTGAAGCTTTGCAGACATACTCGTGGCGACGATAAAAATGATCCAACAAATATTCGTTTAAGAAAAATAATAATTATTGTATAATTTTGGACTTTTTGTAATTTTTTTGAAAAATGCATACTTTGATATTGCATAACTCCATAACTATTCATTAGGTCGTTGCTGCTTGAAGATTTTCGACTCACAATCATGGCATATGTAATAGTAATGAATGTTTTACATTTTTTTTAAAAATATTAATACTTATTTATTTAAAAACGCTAAATTATCAATTAGTGTATATTATAGATATCTCACAGAGACGAAACTGTATTAATTATGGGAAAGTAGGTATAGAAGTCATTTGGGTGTAACAGGACTTATGACCTGTCTTTTGGTAGGCTTAAGTGATCACTTTACACAATTGTAACATTCGCCATTTCCACCCATGATAGAATATACCATGCTTATTCATTTTTTGGAAGTTGTATATATGTTCAAATTGCGTGAAGCTTTCATATATGAGTGGTAAGCGCCTTTTCCATGCGGCCTGTACAAAGCCATTTTCATTCCCCTAAATCCCCACAGATGTCGCTAATGAGAAAATCTACAATTGATTTTACGGAATTTAGGGAGCAATATCCTTTTTTGTCTCTGTGACATAAATCCAGCACTGTTCTGAAAGATTTGAACAAACTCAAAATATTCTGAACGCTAAATTATCATTAAATTTAAATGTCATAACATCCAAACATTCATACTTTTGTGAATATTTATGGAAAATATTTGAGGTTCGATACAATAACCTATGTCTGGAGGTCTCTGACTCGTACTCGGTTATATGTTTATGGGTTTTATATATATATATATTCCATTGCTAATAAAGCGAGTTGACACTTCTGACAAACTAACTTCGAACACAAATCTTTGCAATTCCGTGATTAATTTCCACTCGGCGATGATTAAAACAAAGTTCCGACGCATCTCGGCGATATTCAAAACAGTCGGAGCCACCCCGCCAATTTGAGAGTCATATTTATGACAATAAAAGTTTCCACTCTGCCGAGCGAAGATCGCGATGCCTCTTGTAATAAAACCCGATGATTTATGGGGCTATCTGCCCCTGCTTGTCGGGCGGCGAGCTCCATCTGGGGGGGGGCAAATAAAAAATATCAAAATCTTGTAAAATCTACACCCGCAATATCCATTTCCTCGATGCAAATATGAGAACAGTTTTGCTACGCTTTCTCTGTAAATCTCTCCATGACAAATATTAACCAGTGCTATAAATAAGCAGCATTGCGATTTCTGTATCTTGACAGTTATTGGATAACACTAGCTGCAACCCGTCAAAAATGTAGTATATATTGTACACAGAGAGGCGGCCGTGGCAACGTGCGTGAAACGGCCGGTTCGGGTTTGGTGGCCCGGGGTTCAAGCCCCATCTCTGGCCGTTTTTTAGCCGTGAATTCGAACGAAATTACGGACGTTATACGAAGTTATGGGGATAGACAGACGGACGGAATGTCATACAATATGGTGCTCTGAATGCCACTATGGCCAATGAGAACCTGTCAAAAGAGGCAAGACTAGCGGTACATAATGGCGTTCTAGTGTCAACTCTGATGTACGGAAGTGAAGCCTGGAATTGGCATGAAAGGAATGAAAGTAGAAATGCGGTCACCAAGGCGCTCGTGTGTAAAATCTTTGGTCGATAGAGTGAGGAATGAACAAATTAAAAGTGATGTAATGCTGGCTGTAGTGCGGTAGATAGAATAAAGAAAGGAGTGCTGAGATGGTTTGGTCATGTGGAACGTGTGAGCGAGGAAAGGATGGTTAAGAAAATATATGGGGCGAGTGTTGAAGACAACAGGAAAAGAGGGCGTCCGTGAAAGACCTGGCATTTTAAAATTTTTTATTTTAATTAGTTATTTATTAACGTCCTACAGGACTTTTACGAATAGATAGGTAAACTATACATTAATAGAATATATAGTTTAAAGAAGAACATGTAAAAACAATAATGACATAAAGTGGAAAGAAAATACTTAAAATATAGATACAATATATTATGATACATATAATGTAAAGTAAAAAGCAAGTATATAACAAGCAGAAGCATAAGGAAAACATAAAATACTACAAATATTGGAGGATGGCCCTGTCAAAAGCCTCAACAACTTTAAAGCTTGCATAAAAAGATGTATGAATGTAGCCGAAGCAGAAGTGGTGTGCCAAGATTGAAGAATATGGCGTACTATCCTCTCTGCCTACCCCTGCAGAGGAACGGCGTGATGGTTAGTTAGTTAGTTAGATATTATATAAATTATTCGGGAGTGATAATTAACGCGAATTACGAAATCAATATATATAAATAAAAAGAAACATGTGTTTCCCTACCCGCCAAGTTTTCTCCACAACCAGCCGCAACCACCCACCGGTGGTTATGATGGTGGATAGCCGTTGGTGTCACATCAAAAATATGCGAGTTTGGTGGGGGTGGCTGTGCGTGGGTGCCGAAAATGTGCTTTCTAGCACATTGTTTTATTATGGAAGGCCGCAAATGCATCAGATTGTTTCAAAATAGGCGCGCCGACTGTGTCTGTGCTCTAGAAAATTCTGGAAGGAGAAGGTTCTAGAAAATTCCCGAAAGTTCTATAAGGTTCTAAACTGAGTGGCGGAATATGTTGATGTGTCTAGAAGGTTCCTGTACATTCGAAACATTTCTTGAAAGTTCCGGAAGAAGAATGTTCTAGAAGGTTCGCGAAAGTGCTATGACGATCCAAACAGTGTACTAAAAATCTAAAAAAAGTAATCCATAAAAAACAAGTTTTTACTATACTCTTTCTATATCTTTGTAAAATATAACAATAATTAAAGACGAATTAAAATTATAACATAACACTAAACTTACAGAAATTTAATATATTTCTAAAATGTCAGATGTATTGAGATGTCAAGATTTTGATAGATTCAATTATCATCAATATCGTACCTTATGAATTTCCAGCGTCAAATGATTTAGTCAGAATCAGATTTGAATAATGTAGAATTCTTCAAAACTAAGCACAAATCTAAAAGAAATAAATTATTATTTGATTTTTTCCCAAAAAACCCAATTTTGCTGTCATCTGTGAACCAATTGTTTTGTAAATTTTCGAAATTCGTAGTGATGTACCTATTATACCGACGGAGTAATTCAAATTTAGAAAATATTCCGCGACGTTATCAGTCCGCGCCGTTGCTAATCAAACTTTTCTAATGATTCCAGTTTGAAAACACCATTAAAATTTATAAAAATCCGAAATTATACTATAATTAATAAAGAAAATTTAACGAAAATTTGATAGATCTTCTTGATCGTCGCCACGAGTCTGCTTGCCAAGTTTCAGCTCGATTGGATCACGGGAAAAGGGTCAAAAATCGATCGAAAGTTTTTGTTGACGGCCAGCAAGCAGACGCCACGAGTTAATATAAAGGGAGTAAAAAAAGCTAATATATGAAATATTGTAGAAACATTTCGGGTGTATTATAGAAGAGTGCAGTGACGTATTAAATAAAAGTTTAATTAATTTTACGTGTTTCATTTGGATCCCGCAGGCGCGATCAAGTAGCAGTATATTTTAGTAAATGCATTCCTATGTTTTTGTTTTAAGGGGGGGGTAAGGTTTTTAACTTTTTTTTTTTCATTTTGTTTTTAATTTTTTAATTTCGCAAGAATATTGTGTCAAAATTTCAAGTCAATCAGAGCTAAATTGACGAAATTATGAACATTTGAGCGATACTCAGACTGATTTTCTATACCTGCTCGGGCAGCTAAGAGACGCGCTCACCTGAGGACTACCGGACGTGCTATTGTATTAGAAGAGTTTTGCGTAGACAAGGACAAAAAGATGCTGATGATGAAAGCTCTTTGCCGTGTGAACATGGCATCGACGATTATGTGTAAGTATAAAATAAGTGTTGAGTTTTATTTTGAATTTTACAGTGTGCAAAACTTTAAAGCGTTTTCCCCACATCTCACGTTTTCAAAGTCGGTGTCCATCATAACTTCAAAACTACTGCACCGATCTTTTTGAAATTTTGAACAATATTTCTGTACATAATTTACGAGGTAACGCTGGAGACTTTTTTTTCAAATTTGTTATTAATTTTTATTTTTTAATAACAAATTAGTCGATATTTTTCGCAAAAAATCGCGTTTTTCCCTTCAAAGTGTTCCAAAAAATTGAAAAATTGAAATTTCAAAAAAACCCCCAGCGTTACCTGGGAAAACCTATTATCTAACGAATGAACTTTGATTTTTTGATTTCAGATGATCTAGCACCAAGTTATGATGGACACCGCAATTCTACTTTTATCGGAGACACGTCCGAATAATTGCTGCCATTGCCGTATTTTTTAATATTTCGTCTTGAAAATTTTACAAAATATTTTTAAAATGTCATACTTTAATGTACCATTAGTTTTAATAAAGAGATTTTAACTGTGTCGTCACAAAAAATTCACAAAAACATGCCTTTTTTTGTACGAATTAACCTTACCACCCCTTAAGCCTTGTCTAGCAGGGCGGCTGGCTAACCCATTGCGCGGAGGATTTGTCCGCAGCGCGCGCCGGAAACGCGTCAACTTCCGGCTGCTGGGGTCTTCCGCCGGAAGTGCAGTCCCCCGTCCGCCATGTCGCCTGTCGATTCTGATTGATTTTCTGGACCTGATTTATCGACGAGAATCACGGAATCTCTCACGAAGGTCTCGCGCTGACTTCTTCCAGGAGTAGGGAAACGTAACGAATAACAGCAATATTAAAAAATTAAAAAAAACATTTTGAGTGCATTGAGAATGTAATAAATTCGATATTTTGTGAAATTTCATTACAGTCACAAGATTGTGTCGCACATATAATATGTATTGTGCTGACCCTAACATTGATGCTGATATTCTTGCAGATACCTTATCTTCGTTCAAAATCTCACTCATACACAACATCCATTTTCTAAACGATGACCTGAACCTATAGATCCATTAAATAAATTATTTATTAAATACTAATCGCATTACATTCAAACACTAAATACACAATAGTGATGGGTCCGCTCTGTAGTACTACATTATATTGAAGTGCACACTTCGCACGTTTTGAAGTGTAGTGCACACTACAAACACCAAAGTTATTGAAAGTATAAACTTCAAATAGTACACTTCATTTCAAAGCGAACACTACAAAGTACATACACTTCAAAATTATCGAAAGTATGAGAAACATACTTTAAATAGTGCATTTTTTACGTGAAATTTTTGGAAAGTTGATGTAGATATATGAAGAAATCTCTGGAAACTGTAACAACCCCCCCCCCATGGTTTGAAAATTTTTTGGAATCGAATGAAGAAATCTGGCTGGCAAACTTTTTTTTTTTTAGGTCGCCAAATGTTATTTTGGAGAAAACATCGTCATTTATCTTAAATATTTAATTAATCATTAGTCATTTATCTTAAAATATATTTTTTAAGATAAATGAAAAAATATCATCATTTATCTTAAAAAAAAATTTTTGTAGTACAATTACGTTATTTCATTACTTCACTTCATTAATATTACAATTACTTCATTACTGCACTTCAAGTAGTTTTTACTACAATTGTAGTGTACACTTTGTAGTCTTCAAACTGGTGAACGTGTGTTTGTTGTAGTCTTCATTTTGAAATGTAGTTTTTCCCTTCGCTAATACACAATACACATAAATGTACATGTAAAATATACTTAAATGCAAAATGTTACTAGAGCGTGCCGAAGACACTTGTAATTGGGATAATGGGCATAGTCTTCACTATAATGTTTATTATCTGAGTGTCATATCCTTTTAGTGTCTCAAATAAATATAAATATAAAAAAAAATATATATATATATAACTCTAACCCTTCCAAAATCATGTTTTCAAATCACTATTAAAAATAACATTCTCGTAGTGTAAAAAGCAAAGTCGAAAATTTTCAAACAATTAATAAATTACTAATTTTAACTACCATCACCAAAACCATCACGCCTTTTCCCCGAAGGTGTAGGCAAAGAGGAGAGAACGCCATACTCTTCTATCTTGGTACACCACATTTACATCGGCTACATTCATAATTTTTTTCGTGTGTGCTCTACGGTTGTTGAGGCTTTTAAAAGGGCTGGCCTTCAATATTTGCAGTTTCTGATGGTGCCAGGTCTTTCGCGGACGCCCTTTATTCAACACTAATTTTATTCAAGCACTCCTTTCTTCATTCTATCTACCACACTACAGCCAGCATTACATTCCCTTCTAATTTGTTCATTCCTCGCTCTGTCGACCAAAGATTTTCCACAAAAGCGCCTTAGTCACCGCATTTCCACCGCATTCAGTCTACTTTCATTTTTTTTGCCAATTCCAGGCTGAATTTGAGATTTTACAGGAAATTTAGCTATATCCCTTCCGAAATCATGTTTCCAAATCACTATTAAAAGCAAAAACCTTGTGGTCTAAAGGCAAAGGCAGCAATATTCATATTGAGTAAAGTAGCTTGTTGGTGAAGTGGTCATGATCGCCTAGTGATCTGGTGGTCGGTGGTTCGAGCTCCATTCCAGGACCCCAGCAAGTTAGTCCTACTTTCATAGCACAAGCATATATTTCACTATATAAGCTTATTTTGAGAATAGTAAGAATATTGTAGTGACATGCACAATTAAAAAAATATATATTACACGTATACAGGGTTATTTGTAAAATATTAATAACCTCGCAGGACTATATTCCTGCCTTGATTATGAGTCGAAAATGTTCAAGCGACCTAATATCAATAGTTATGGAGATATGCGACATCAAAGTTTGCATTTTTTTTCAATATTTCTGACTTTGTGTAAAGCGTTGGACTATCAAATTCGAAAAATCCATTTGTTTCAATATAAGTTAAATAAAATGATTAAAACGATGAAAACATTCAAATTGGAATGTTTTCGAATTGGAATTCGAAGTTTTTCAATATATTATTTGACTTGTATTAAAGGGAATGAATTTTTCATATTAGATATAAATTACTGCAATGATAGTCCAACGTTTTACAAAAAATAAGTCAGAAATATTTTTAAAAAATGCAAATTTTCGACTCATAATCAAGGCAGGAATATAGTCCTGCGAGGTTATTAATGTTTTCCAAATAACCCTGTTAGAAATTCCTTTGAGTGTGACAGGTTTTTGTATTTATCTCAGAAACATCTCAGTGGGATATTGCTGCCTTTGCTGTTATACCCCTCAATTTGTGTCCAATGACTTTGGATAAAATAAATCTTTAATTAATTTTAGTGTTTCATTTCGTCTCCCACGACCGCAATCATAATATTCCGTCAAGTTTATATGTAATTTAATTTTTATCCTAAAATATGTGTCAACCTGCAACCCATGCTGCAGTTTACTGATTGCACGCCCACGGCACTCTGGTACTTTTGATGTAGAAAGAGAATCTTGTGATATTCTCCGTTGGGACTCAAGTTTGTGCATCTTAAAAATATAAAGTTGATCCTCGTAGCTGTGAAGATTTCTCTGTTGACCAGCTTTATAGGACAAAATGCGCAAAAATTTTCCTGCACCCTCTAAATTCTTGCAGCGTGCGAAGACCATTTTCTTATTGTTGAAATGCAGTTTACGCAGCGTGCGAAGACCATTTTCTTATTGTTGGAATGCAGTTTACGCAGCGTGCGAAGACCATTTTCTTATTGTTGGAATGCAGTTTACGCAGCGTGCGAAGACCATTTTCTTATTGTTGGAATGCAGTTTACGCAGCGTGCGAAGACCATTTTCTTATTGTTGGAATGCAGTTTACGCAGCGTGCGAAGACCATTTTCTTATTGTTGGAATGCAGTTTACGCAGCGTGCGAAGACCATTTTCTTATTGTTGAAATGCAGTTTACGCAGCGTGCGAAGACCATTTTCTTATTGTTGGAATGCAGTTTACGCAGCGTGCGAAGACCATTTTCTTATTGTTGGAATGCAGTTTACGCAGCGTGCGAAGACCATTTTCTTATTGTTGAAATACAGTTTACGCAGCGTGCACGGCTGGCTGGGACACCGACCCCCAGTCCTGCATCAGTGGACAGCTTCACTGCCAGGGGAGGTTCCCCTGTCGGCCGAAGCTGTAAACAGCTTAATTGCATATTTATTGCTTTCTGTAGGGGTTGTAACAACTTTCAGATAACTGATGAAGATACGACATTTTTAATTTGCCAATTTGATTACTTCATAATTTATGTGACAAACTGCTATATAAAAAGGTTTCCGGCATTGTTTGGACATGGCAACACACATTAATAAAACTATTCAATTTAGTTGAAGCTTTACCTATCACCAAAGTCACTGGACATGAATTTAATTGGAGCACTATTCTTTAATTAAAATAATTTCGCACTAATTACTCGTCTTTGAAATATTTTATATTTACCTTAGAATATTCACACGTTTGTGCACTATGTTTTGTATATTGTAAAAATAGCATATTACCTCTGGTAATATGTCAATTGTCACAATACTACGAAGAATCGAGAACGACCTATATAAATCTAGAAACGCCTACAAACGTCTAGAAATGCCTGGTACAACCGAGAAGCGACGAGGATCATCTCCTAAACACTAGAATAATCTAGAAAGAAGGATAATATCAGCATTTAGGTATAAATGTGGAACAGAACCGAGGCGCGATTAGAGTGCGAAATCGCCCGACGACGCCAAGTGTGGCCAGTCGTGAATCGCGAAGGGATAAATGAAGCGAATAATCGAGCGAAATACCTAATGAGCGAAATAAATAAATGCGATAAATACTACGAGCGAGAATTGAGAACGGAATGTTCTAGTGAATGTGAAATGCGTGTTACCCAGCGATAATAAAGTGCTTATTTACGAGCGAAAAGTGTTGTTAAAAGAATAATAGAAATTTCCAGTGTTTTCATTCATTCCTCCCGCAGCCACGACACGTGACAATACACTAAATTAACTTTGTTTTTTCTACTGGCAAGTATATTAAAGTTCTACTTAACGTGTTTATAGAATACTGCGACGGAATATATTGGTCAACTATTATACCTACTCATATCTGGTTAGAAAAAGACGATACTATTTTAGCATAAGGTTGACAGAGTATTTACTATTACAATCTCCTCATGAAATTTTGTAAGCTGCGCTTTTTTATAAAATACATATGTATATTTGACTGCATAATATATGCATACTACCCTTATTGCCAAGTCTATGTAGCCCGGGCAATAGCGAGTGAATATGAGGTATTGTCATCAAAAAATAAAAGTATCACAGAGACGAAACAATTTATATGAGAAACGTGTATGGCAGTCTTTTTACAGGCTCAAGATCTGTATGAGCTGGTTTAAGTGATCACTCCACGCAATGCAACGTTCACCAATTCCATTGTAAGAACATACATACATTATCAAATTTTTGATAGTTCTACATGTCGTCTGTGAGACTTTTTTAATTTATCTCAATTAATTAATCATCCCTCTGGGGACAAAGTCCAGTAACTCGTAAAAAAATAGTAGTGTATATTATCTATATATTACCAAAATGCTGCACAAACTATTCGGTCGTATTCTGAAATAAGCAATATTACTATTTATTGACAGCTATTGTATAACATTGTAATGCCGCCAATGACGCGTTGACGTCTTAAATTTGACAGGTTTGAAATCAATGATTTTAACCAATCAGAAAGCTCTATCTAAAACGTAAACAAACGTCAAGTTATTCACAAATTGTCAATAACCTAACGTTTAAGCAATGATAAAATAAACTGTAGATACGTCACAAAGTAAGGTAATTACCTTACTTGCATTCGTTATCGAACGGACCTTCGTTGTGATCAGGCGCGACGCTACGCGGAAAAAGTAACAGAGTATCGTACACTATTGCAAGAATGAGTATGTTATTTTAGTCACCGTGACTTCAAATTACCTGATTTTTACGTGATTACTTGATTGTGTGATGTGTTGTCTCTTTCAATGCGATATTTGCTACATGTGAAAGCCGGCTAGTATGGGAATAACGTGTCTATATTAAATACGTCAATGCGTTTAAGGATGTTCTCAGGTTCTCATGGTGACTCTGAATCTTCTTGGGTACTATGCCGTGTTTTTACGACCTTTCGGATCCCATCGTCAGGGCTGATGGACCCTGCGAGATATCGTTATCTGATGCATACATATGCGTACGATTCATCCCTAAAGTACAGCAAAATATCAAGAGAATCGGGGGGAAACGCACAGGAAGAAGCGCGAATCTGTCGGGAATCTTGGAAGGGAAGATTCCAAAACTACCGGAAGTAACCATTTGTTAGCGCGCGCTTCCGGTGGAGGGGGGGGAACGGAACCGGGGAACCGAACGCGCGCTCCATGGGAAACTTTTTTCATCCCATCTTGCAAAAAATATATTCGACTGTAGCCTCGTGATTTATTTATTTATTTATTTAACGCCCTTATGGGCTTTTACAAATATACATAATATTTTTTTTTTAAATAACATAATACAGTTAAAAGTTACAATAATAATAGCTAAAAGGTAATAATAATAATACAGAAAAACATAAGACAGATAAAATAATAATAGTTAAAGGTAAAATAGAAAAATTTATTGTCCATTTCCATTTCGTTGAAATGTAAACAATTGTATCAGCTTCGTCCTATACACAGTTATATTATCAGCAAAAATGTCAGCCGCCTCTGCATGTTCATTCCCTAATGAGTGTAATCTGGGAATATGTGAATCATAAGCTTTTTAAATAATAAAAAAATATTATTGTTAAATAAATACTCTCACAAATTACTAAAGTGTAGTGTTGATGACAACTTAATCTTAAAATCTAGAAATCCTCACCAAGATTATATTATTTATAAAACACTAGCTGTGCCCGCGCGTAGATTTTTAGTAACTTTTAGTCATATTTTATCAATTTGTATGTTAACCCTAACATATAGATGTCAGATTTTTTAATAGAATTTTTTGAGTTCTACAACTTCTCTATAGAAAGTATTTAAATATTTTTACCGTTAAGGCAGCGTTCGTATAAAGCGCATAGCTTGACCATTTTTTCTTCGACTTTAGTTGTAAAATAGGTCACCACGAAAAGTCCTTTACTTTTAATGGGATAATATATGACTTATGTTCACCCTGAAATCCATTCTAAATATTGGTGAAAGAATTTTTGAAATCGGATGAATAGTTTCGGAGATTACCTCCTACATCCAAACTTACAAACTCACAAACTTTACCTCTTTATATATTAGTAAAAATATAGATCTAACAATTTTAAAATCATACGACCTACTCAATTTTGAAAAAGGAATGTGACCAGCTATTGGATTCTAGGAAGTGGCGTATGTAGTTCCCCCGCAGGGGTAGGCAGAGAGGATTGAACGCCACGCTCTTCTATCCTGGCACATCACTTTTGCTTCGGCCACATTCATACATCTTCTCATACAAGTTCTGCGGTTGTTACTGCTTTTAACAGGGCCATCCTCAAATACTTGTAGTATCTGATCGTGCCAGGTATTTCGCGGACGCCCTCCATTCCTGTTGCCTTCAACGCTCGCCTCATATATTTTCTTAACCATCCTTTCCTCGTTCATACGTTCCACATGACCAAACCATCTCAGCACTTCTTTCTTTATTCTATCTACCACACTTCAGCCAGCATTGTATTCACTTCTAATTTGTTCGTTCCTCATTCTATCGACCAAAGATTTTCCGCACAAGTGTCTTAGTGACCGCATTTCCACCGCATTCAGTCTACTTTCATTCCTTTTTTGCCAATTCAAGGCTTCACTTCCATACTTCAGGTTTGGCACTAGAACGCCATTATGTACCGCTAGTCATGCTTCCTTGATCTAATTTAATGTCTTTAAATAAATAATGTAAATACTTTATATACTGCCCCACTAAGCAGTAAATCCATCCTTTGGGAATTATTTTTTTGTAGTTTTGAATACTTGAGGTCACATTTTATCTGTCTAATAAGCTTGTTTGCGGTATTTCCATTAAAATATTAAAACATAACTTTTTCTAATTTGCAGTATATCCAGCTGGGGTACGCAACATATTTGCTTATAAGCTTATTTGCAGTTTTAAGGTTTAAACTATATAAAAATACCTCAAATAATTATTAAATAACCTTTATTATCTGTATTAATTCACAACACCTATTGACTAAGTGAAAAAAAGGATTAATATTAATTTGAATGATAGAAATTGCTACGTTCACATTTCCTTGGTTTACTCAGTAATTTGTTTAATGGAGATACTGCATTTTATGTAGCAAATAAAAAGATTTAGCAAAGACACAAAACCATTTCAGGTTCCGTGATTTTTCACGGGTGTACGGCTCATGTTTACGTAAAAGTCATGTTTCAATATTCACTGCACGCGCCTGACTGATATACAGAGAATTACGTATCTTGATTACTTGATTTTCTATCTACTACGCTACCATTCAGATGGTCTTGTATAATATACCGAGACAAACGAGACATCACGAAGTGTTCTTTGTAGGGACCCACAGGAAAAAACTATGCATTAAATTCACCGTTTACACGCATGCATCGCATTGGAAACAAATTCTCGAAGTTCGAAGAGATTTTCCATTGTAGAAACATATCCGAATTAAAGAATTACTTAGGCTTAGAATACGCCAGTAGAACTAATGACAGTTTAATGGACTAAATTTTTATTCATTTTTTGTTCCGCATGAATTATATATACTTCTTTTAATAAAGTGTCCTCATTATTGTTCATTTCCCTTTTAAGTATGTTTTAATTCTATATTTAAAATTTAATTTTTTGGTTTATTTTACCTTCTTATCTTATTTATCTGGTATATTGGCTTAATTATCTTTATTTTACTTTATTATTAACTTGTTAAATATTTATAATTATTACTGTTTGCTTTTGTACTAATCATTATATATATATATAATAATATCTATATATTATATTGTTCATTTCTCTTAAATATGTTTTATTTCTATTATTATTGTTTAATTATTTACTTTAAAACGTGTGTTATGCTAGGTATATAAAAATATTTGTAACTTTTTGTACTGTAAAAGCCTATTAATAAATAAAGGAATTTTACTGCTTATATGTATCACACATTGAGTGTAAGACATGGCGACATTTTTATTTTATTTTATTTATGACACTCTGATAATAAACATTATAGTGAAGACTATGCCCATTATCCCAATTACAAGTGTCTTCGGCACGCTCTAGTAACATGTATTTTTGCATTTAAGTATATTTTACATGTCATTTATGTGTATTGTATATTTAGTGTTTGAATGTAATGCGATTAGTATTCTAAAACATTCTCCTTCCAGAACTTTCAAGAAATTTATTGAATGTACAGGAACCTTCTAGACACACCGACACATTCCGCCACTCAGTTTAGAATCTTATAGAACTTTCGGGAATTTTCCAGAACTCCTTCCGGAACTTTCTACAGCAGGTTTTTTTTTAACCTTCTAGACTCACCGACACAGTCGGCGCGCCTATTTTGAAACAATCTGAAGCATTTGCGGCCTTCCCATAACAAAACAATGTGCTAGAAAAGCACATTTTCTTCACCGATTTCCACCCACGCACAGCCACCCCTAACAATCTCGCATATTTTCGATGTGGCACCAAGGGCTATCCACCACCATAACCACCGGTGGGTGGTTGTGGCTGGTTGTGGAGAAAACTTGGCGGGTAGGGAAACACGGGTTTCTTTATATATATATGAAGGATTATTTTCTAGGATAACCCGCGTATTGTAGTCTTGAGAAAGACTGTTATATTGTACCCAACGTTTCGGACAGATAGCACTGGCCATTTTCAAAGGGATTTTGCGCCTTGTATTTCGAGTTCTGTTTTGAACTGATGGCAAGCACACCCGTTCACACCAGAAGTCGAGATCCAAGTGACTCGATTTCAAGATCTCGACTTCTGGAGTGAACGGGTGTGCTTGCCATCAATTCAAAACAGAACTCGAAATACAAGGCGCAAAATCCCTTTGAAAATGGCCAGTGCTATCTGTCCGAAACGTTGGGTACAATATAACAGTCTTTCTCAAGACTACAATACGCGGGTTATCCTAGAAAATAATCCTTCATCTTTTACGCGCGAAAATCTTAATATTAACATATATATATATATCTATATATATATAATATAATATATATATATATATCGATTGATTATTTAATTATTTACTTTGAAACGTGTTTAATGTTAGGTATATAAAAATCCTTGTAACTTTCTTGTACCGTAAGAGCCCACTAAGGCGTTGATTAGTAAATAAATAAATAAACAAACTTCTCCAGGATGCGGGCGAAGAGCTAAAAAAGGAGGGAAGTGTCGTGTTAACCCCCTCCCTGGCCGCACTTAAAGTAATCATATTTCAGAACCAACTCGGGCCGCTTGCAAAAGTATCGGCTAGATGGCGCCCCTCCTCTGCGGCATTTTCTGTCTTTTGGCACCACTTTATCTATGGAGAGGCGTAAAAAAATATACTCTGGCGCCAGCCGCCGTCTGGAGCCAGCGCCGGCGGGGCGCGGCGTCAAAAGGGCCGGTTCAGCAATGCGGGAGGTATTTTTGTTTTTACGCGCAATTGATTTCAGGGCAATTGAAACGGAAAAAATCTTGGGCACGACAATACAAAATTGAAATAAGAAAGTTGACATTTTGCATCTTGCATTAGTGCAAAATTATCACCCTAACATAAAAAATTGTGCGTGCGATAGAAGTTATGCTTAAGACCTAAAATAAAGACAAATTA
>JADDOH010013597.1:0-16408 GCA_016648135.1 Agrypnia vestita | reverse complement strand
ATTACAAACACATGTTTAATTCGTAAATATTATTAACAAGTGAGAAAATATAGAAACAACAAAATATCAAACGTATATAAATTCATTTATATCAAAGGTGTAGGAGAATCGTACTTCGGAAAACCCTCTCAGAGACATGGAACAGATCAATATCCAGAGTAATATTGTTCAGTATAGCAGTAGCTCTTCCAACAGGCATAACCATCAGCAGGTTGGTCCTGTATATTATGTGAAACAATCTATGCTGACGTTACATTGTTAAAACGTTATATAAAGTGATTACTTCACCAAGTTAATGACAGATCGGAAGCCCCATAAACGCCCAAAAAAGACTTCCATACATACTTTCATATACAATGTTAGACTTCATCAATTAACTCAATAATTATATATCACTCGGACTCTATCTGTTCCAGTCCTGTTACGAAAATATGTTGAATAGGTGACTGTTGATTCTAATACTTTTCATTTTTTATTATGAATTCTATCGCAGAATAACTATTAAACCCGTCAATCCGCTACATGAAGAACAACCTGCACACGTCAAATTTACTTTCTAAAATTGTTTGAAAAATAACAGTGGCATGCGTGAAACAGTAATTAAGTATGGTTAAATAATACAAAAATTTTCCTGCATTATGAACGCAATTGGATTGACTTTCTAGACACAACATTTCATTTCGCTGTTCTAATATTAATAAAAGGGTCAACGGAGGGTTGACTGTTTGTGACGGTAAGTTGCAAGATGAATATTGAAGTATCCGGTTGATGAACCAGCGAGCGACTTTCCGATATTTCACTTATGTATTTAAAATGAAAAGAAGCAGTTAAGGCTTCGCTGAAAAACAAAATCTTACCGAATATAGAAGTTTTTCAATTAATGAACCTTTTGGAAAGTTTCTATTAGTTGCTGGTTATTAGCGAGGCTCCGTCCGTCTACTGAGAAAACTTCCAAACGAAAGCACTCGATTTTAATTAATGTTCGAAATTCATATTATTTGTACTGCTGTTGGTTCGATTTATAGAGCAACTTTGGATATTTTCGTCCGTAAATAAATTTCTCCTAACAAATATCCCTCCGATAATACGCGGTGGTGCTTTGGAAATCTGGAACAATAAATATTTGTCAATTTTATTGATTTGACATTGTTGCTCTACACTTTTCTGACCCAGAAAAAGTTTTGAGAAATTTTTAATCATTAATACTAACTAATTCAAATTCCTACAAGCTTTTATATCGTACATATAATAACTTAATAGTCTCACTACTTTTCTTAGGTTAAGTGCAAAATATGTTATAAATAAGTTTAATGTATGATCATGTTATGTTGTGTTTATTTATTTTTTAATTTCTTTACTTTGTGCCAGATTTAAAAATGTGTTTCTATTTATGATTATTTATGAGGATTAATGTTGATATATTTTTGGAATATTTATGTTAAAGTCCTATGTTAACTTATGTTTTAATTACTAGATGTAAAAATGTGTTCTTTTTACAGCTAAATAAAAAATATACAAACTCACGAACATACAAACAAACAAACAAACATATGTATTGCATTAATTCGTGAAATAAATTATAGAAGAGGTTAATTCAGAACTACATAGATTTCGGGAATTTTAATTACCTATTTAATTAAAACTGATGAGATGTGTTTTACAACAAATATTATTTATTTTTGCAGGCGGTGTATTTCGAAACTTAACGACTTTTAAAATATATTAACGCGTGTCGATAAAATTTAATGACTTCTAATGTAAAATGAAAAAAACAAAGGCATACCTAAACATTATCATAAACCGTCGTTAAATCACATATGGCGAAGATGACTCGAAATTACAGAACCCCTAAAAACAAACCAATAAAAAAATACAATATATTTGAAAGGATTTTACTTTGAGGGGTGGAGTAGTCTGAACGGTTTCGGGGAGGGACCGGCAATAATCATTTTAGTTTGGAGTCCGAGCTAATAGCAGCGAAAAGGTACCTCCTGTCTGCTCTAGTCCCCGGCTTGGCGGCCAAGGTCGGAATCCAGGTTTCTCAGGGTCTGACGTTAGTTTCTACAGTCCGCAATAATAACTCATCTTTTTTATACAAATACCAATAGTTATTTAATTACTAACTCCGCAGTGAAATGTTTTATTAATGACTAGCCGTGCCCGCACGGCTTCGCACGCGTAAATTTTTAGTACACTGTTTGGATCGTCACAGAATTTTCGCGAACATTCTCCTTCCAGAACTTTCAAGAAATTTATCGACACACCGACACATTCCGCCACTCAGTTTAGAATCTTATTGAACTTTAGGAAATTTTCTAGAACCTTCTCCTTCGAGAACTCTCTAGAGCAGGTTTTTCCGGAACCTTCTAGACTCACCGACACAGTTGGCACGCCTATTTTAAAACAATCTAAAGCATTTGCGGCCTTCCCATAACTAAACAATGTGCTAGAAAGCACATTTTCGTCACCCACTCCCACCCACGCACAGCCACCCCCACCAAACTCGCATATTTTCGATGTGACACCAAGGGGTATCCACCACCATAACCACCGATGGATGGTTGTGGCTGGTTGTGGAGAAAACTTGGCGGGTAGGGAAACACGGGTTTCTTTTTATATATTGATTTTTCGCCTGAATTCTAAATGGCAATCGTTACGATAGAATTCATTTAAATCGAAGTTAATCCTTTTCAACCGAGGGAACGTTTGGCCCTATACATCATTGCATATCTCATTAACGCGACAGTCCAATTCGGAGACTCAATTTGTGAGTTTGTAGGGATGGGGCGCGCAGTCGGAGCTCGGGTAAGAAATGAAAGATTTGTATTGTTTTTCTGACTCCTCGGCTTCAGGTGCCCCCTCGCGTTCTGCCGAATTGTTCTTATCTATGCGGCAATTAGTCACACGTAATGAAGTACGGAGCCGTCGGGCGATCCCGCCGGAGGAGGAAGATAAATCACGAGTTCGGATGAGGGAAGAAGATTCCGGAACTTAATGCGCGCTTTATTTTCTCAGCAAACAGACTGCAAAGTTAATTTACGCTCATCTCCGGGAATGCTCATAACTCTGCCCGCCGAAGGGAAACTAGCTCGCTAGATTTATAAGTTTTAAACTTATTTCCCTCGCGTTATGGCCGACTGTTTTTAAGGAGGGCTTCAACTCTAGAATCGACAATAGCATTTGTTTTTTAACCTCAATTGTATAAAGCGCTGTCACAGCTATCCTATACTGAAATAAATTAGCATTGTACCAGTGAAAACCGCTTTAAATAAGGTAAATAATAATACGACACGAAGTAACCGGTGGCGGAGAAATCTCTCAAAACCTCCCGGAATGTCTCGAAAACGCTGAAATATTTCTAGATGTGCAATACAATGTCCTCATTTGAAATGGTACATTTGCTTGGGTACAGACAACCTCCAAAGGTTGGCCATCATCATTACGATCTTCACTTCATGACTGCGGATTGAAGTAGCTGACTTGTAATGATTTTATTAATAGAAAATGAAAATAAAACAAATCTATAAAAATAGATTGTAAATTTATTTTATTTTAATTAATTTATTTATTTAAAAGTAGATAGATCTCAATCATGGCCCCCACATTATTACTCAGGCTCCCATTCCTACCGAAATGCCGGTATTTTTAATTAAATAGTTATATTTTTAATGTAGGTATATTGAAAAAAATTGAATAAATAATATTATTTTTTTTATTAACACGTTTTGGTTTTATTTTATTTATTTTTTGTAATTTTTCTCAAACAGCTTAGTGGAATGTTGCTGCCTTTGCCTCAACATTATGTACCCTCAAATATTACATTTTTCCCAGCAATCTCTATACCAAATAAACATGCCAACTCGCAAATGCGTTTATCCGCGTCGTTAAATCTCACCCCTTCTTTGAAACAATACAAAATGAAGTCAATGATGCGCGAATAAGATGAAACTGTAATAATAATTTCGTCTTTCATATGAAATTTTTAAATTAAAATAAGTTCATTTGTCTGGTCCGCGCAGCTGGTGGTCCGCCCCCTCCGCTAGTGAAGGACCCAACCAGAAGACGGAATATCCGAAGCTAGGCGCATTTGTCCATCACGAAAAAATTTTTAATTCGGGATATTGCAGCAAGTACCGGAAAGACTAGGAATGATTGCCACGCAATCTTTGATTAATTTTATTTTAAATATAGCTTTTATCATTCTATTTTGTGTCCATTTCTCGGCAGTCTGCCCCCAACAGTGAAGTTTTTTAGGTGACTCGATCTTTAGAGTTATATAAATATTAATAATAGCGAGGGTAGAAAGCCAAAAGGGCATTAGTGATAATTTCGAACTTTACAGGAGAGCAACATAATGTTTTATCAATTGGGTTTTGTAAATATTTATTTTATAATTAAAGGGTTTCCAAGTGTGTTTTGGATTAACAAATATGGAAATCATTTAATAATAAAACAAAAATTGACAAAATCCGACCATTCCCTAGCTTTGTCCGATAAGAAGAAAGCGGGGGGAAAGTTGCCTGGCAAGCCTGTATTACAAGCCTCAATATTATATTCCAAATAAATATATATTTTTTAGTTTAAGAAAAGTTACTTACTTACTAGAAAAACTTATTTTGTGTTCATTTTTTGCATCGTAAAACACACAAATTTTTTCCGCACATTCTTTTGAATGCGGTCTAGCTATAGTAAAATATACAATTATTGTTAAACTCATGTAGAAGTAACATAATTTATATTTTTCACCCAATTTAATGATCTATCATGAATAATGTCTACAATTTTAACGCAAAATACATCAATAATATGAATAATGCATTTAAGCTCACTTCACATTGTGATAATATTTTTCCCTTCTGCAATAACAGTGTCTGGATTACGTAATAGGATTGGAGAACGTCGTGCGTGTGGATGATAAAGTTTTAGAGACTTGCACTTTGCCAAGAGGTTTTTCACCGCCGAGTAACCTGTGTAATGGCTTTATCGATTGTTGCATAACTTACTCATTACTCGAGCTCTCTATTTGTTTTGATTTTATCGATGTTCAACGATTCGTGTTCGTGATTGCCCTGTTCGTGGGATGATTTTATTCGCCTTATAATGTTAAACAAAACTTATTTACAGTTGGTAAAATATCGTCTGAGGGTCTTAGTAATCGTAGCCACAAGACACTAATGAATTCAATTCAATTCATTTTTGTATAAAACATTTACATTTAACAAATATACATTCAAATTGTAAATGTTATAAATGATGGATTAACATATAATATATCAAACATTTTAATAAACATACACAATTCATATCAAAGGTGTAGGAGAACGGAAGGAATGGAGAAGGAGAAAACTCTTTCAGAGATATAGAACAGATCAATGTCTAAAGCGATATTGTTCAGCAAAGTGATATCTCTTCATAACCATCCTGGTTGGTCGTGACAGGTTGGTGCTGTACATTGGAATGTGAAAAAATCTGTGCTGACGCTGTCTAAAGTAATTATCAGGAAAATACAAACCAATGCTCCGCGTAATTTTAGAATTATCGATCATACCACGCAACAATCGATGAAAATGCATAATCAAGTACACATTTCCTCTAGTCTCTAATCTATTGTAGCCAAGAGAAACTCGGTAAGTACTTTAGTAAAAGAAAAAAGCTAGCCATATTCAGTGCGCATATGCATTCGATACAATCACTAAAACTCTTTTGTCACTAAAATTTACTGTAAAGTATACAGTTTCAAGTAAAATTTGCTTGCAATTTTCAATACGACAGTTACTGACTAATGCTGTTTCCGGCATGTTTCCTAATGCGTCTGTTGACTAATGAAGTTTAGGCGGACATAAAATTTGGGGTAAGTATTTTAAATTTGTATGTTTTAAAACAAAATTGTCTTTCCTCAATTTTAAACATGAGTCCAGAAGTCCATACAACGCATATACACCAAATAAAAGTTGCGAAACAAAGTGATGGTTCTTTTGCACATGAGTCGGGAAGTCCATTCAACGCATATACACCAAATAAAAGTTGCGAGACAAAGTGATGGTTCTTTTGAACATGAGTCGAGAAATCCATACAACGCATATACACCAAATAAAAGTTGCGAAACAAAGTGATGGTTCTTTTGCACATGAGTCGGGAAGTCCATTCAACGCATATACACCAAATAAAAGTTGCGAAGTAAAGTGATGGTTCTTTTGCACATGAGTTGAAAAGTCCACACAACGCATATACCTACACCAAATAAAAGTTGCGAAACAAAGTGATGGTTCTTTTGCACATGAGTCGAGAAATCCATACAACGCATATACGCCAAATAAATGTTGAGAAACAAAGTGATGGTTCTTTTACAGCTGAGTTGCTGATCCCTCCGGCATCGAACGAATTAATGATATTACATGATAGATAGTTATTAAAATAAAAAATGAAATGCACAAATATTTTTTCCAAGCGCACAATTGAATGTCGTTACGTAGGCGACCGTTGCGGCTGATTTATCCATCGGTGCAACATTATGAAACGACCCGAGGTATCGTGGGAGACGGCGGGAGATATTTATGGACTTAATTTAGTAATTCACCGTACTAAATTTAATTTTATAGGCCTCCGTCGGATGGAGACACAACGCAGAACAACGCCATTTGTATTATTTGACGGCAGCGAGTGCGCTGATTGGACCGAGAAGTCAGCAAAGCGATAAGTCGATCGGCGGCGCGGGATAGCTATACCGGCTGATGTTTTAATGAGATTTGATTTAAATACATTTCTGATGATTTAACACCGCAGCGGTGCAGTGAAACAATCAAAGATAACCAACGCATGTTCATTCAATAAGTCGTAAACTCGTTATAAATTAGTTGAGCTCCATTCGTGATATTTTACTTCTCACTTTGAATGTTTTGGAATATATTATTTTAATTGATAATATAAATCATTTTATGTAAAGATAATGATGTTAAAAATATATATTTATTCTTATTCGTGCATGTGTTCTGATAGTCTTTTGTGATAGTCTTTATATTATTTATAATTATTTATCCCTAAGACATTTTTATTATTTATTTATAGAAAGTGTATTATGTAAAACCTTGGTAATCAAGAACGTATTCCTAAATTATATTTGTGATATTTAAAAAAAATATTATTTTAAATTCAATTTATTAATATGTAATTCGTTATTTATTATTAATTACTTATTCATTATTTATTATTAATTTATCGTAAAAATTTTATTGTGCAATTATATCATGTTCAAAATGTTTACAAAAAATTCATACCTTGTACTCTAATGTTACTTACTCTAGGACCATATATTAGGGTCATTAATTCCTGTTGACGGTCTGTTTGTTAAAACATAAAATAAAAAAATTCGGACGAAATTAAATACTACCACGCGGTGGGAGACAAGTGAAAAACTTGAAACAAAATAATATTTTATTTAATCACTAACCTAACTGGAGCACTGTTCTTTAATTCGAACAATTTTTCACTAATCACTCGCCTGTAGAATACTTTATATTCGTCTTTCCAGAATATTCGCACGTCCGAGATCGCAATATTCATTATTGAATGTTCTCTCGTAATATATTTCACTGATCACACTAAAACGCCGCTCGTCGTTTTTTTTTTCTGTTTATCTCTGGTTTCGCTTCCGTGAAATCGCTGAACTGTCACAAACCGCTTCACAAAACCTTTCCGTCTTTGCGATCTTGTCATAATACTTATATTGGTTAAAATTAATATTATACTATTCAACTTATTATATTATTCTAAATGTATTTTTTCATTTTTTAACTCAAAAGCCTTTAGGCTTAGTTTTTCTCACTCGACTATCTTACTGACCTTCATTTTAATCTTAGGTTTATTGTAGTAAAAATTTATTACTATATATTTAGACCTAAAATACCGATATTATGCCAAAATACAGTCTCAGTTCTCGAAATTTAAATTAAAATAATACTCGTCAAAGGCCTAGAATTTTCAGTTTCCCAGCCCCACCCAGGGCCTTCGCAAATTATTTCCGGCGACTGGAAATACTTCGGATTATATTATCTTTAGAACATTGGTTATTATTTAACCACAAAGGTATTTATTGCCTTATCTGTCAATATTGGTCGATCATTTAACCCTCTGAATTTTTAGGAATTTAATTTTGTAATAGTCCTGTTTCTTGAAAAAGGTTACAGGCCAATCTTTTATTAACAATATTTATTTAAGATTTTAATATACATAAATTCTAAACAAGATTATTTTAAATCCATTCATCCATATATACATCATAATATAATAATAACGACCTCTTGGGCAAATACATATATTTAAAATCGAAATTTATATTTTTAAATTAAATTTAAGATGGAGATGACAGAGAAGAAGGTTCTGGAATGATCATGTTAGCAGAATGATCCTGATGTTAGACTCCAGATCCGCAAAAGTAGTAAGAGATCAAGCACCCCAGTGAAACAGACCTGCAGGACGACCACCTAAAAGTTGGAGGGACAGCTGGCAGTCCACCTCCCAAGAGGACAATACAGCAGCCACAACAGGTCAATGAAGATGAAGAAGAAGATAAGTAGAATATGAGGATAGAGATTATAAATTTATTTTCAATTTCATATAGGTAACATGAATTATTTATTTCTTTTAAAGTTTCACAGAATGTCGTGTTAGTGACTCCGAAAGTATGTTTTCAAAAAAAATATATTTATTGTGAGTTTATATTTATACAAATATAGTAATTGCCTACTTTAATTGGTATTTAATATTGTACTACAAGCAAGAATACACACATGGGGAGATGGGAGCTCCTATTCGACAACCGGTTGGGAGAGTGAAATTAGTGTTTCCGAGCATTCGTGATTTATTCTAGAGAACATGCCTAACTCGTTTGCTCGCCGGATCAATCTATTTGTTTTCGAACTATTTGCAAAAAAACTTTTTACCGTATCTTATAATAATAAACTAGGACAATAAATAGTAGGAATTATAATCAACTCTATAAATGTTTTCCATATTTAAAATTGAATCGGCTTTTATGACTCTAGAAGTGCATCCGTTCGTCATGCATACTCATTGTTTTTGTTAGTTCTGAGAATTTAATCAGTTTTTAAATATTGTCACGAGATCCAAAATCAAGAAGAATCACATATAATTGAATAATTATATGGCTGCACATGTGTCTGGAATGTTTTAGAATTATTAATTTTTCATGATGGAAAAAAATTGTATTGTAATCAATCAGCGCGGGTATTTTTTTTTAATAGAAATGCGAACACGGAATGCGTGTCAATATTTTTACTATTCTCAAAATAAGCTAAACGATTGTGCTATGAGAATAGGACTAACTTGATGATGTCCTGGAATGGAGCTCGAACCACCACTAGGCAAGCGTCATGACCATTACACCAACAAGCTATTCGCCACTATTCTCGCATAGCTTGTATTACCATTTTTCGATGCAAGTCGGCACGTGTTAATTAATTTAAGTACCTATTTCTTAATGTTAATTAAATAATGTAAAATTTATATTTCCTGTTGTAAAAATACCTTCGAAAAAATAAGGAACGCTATAATACACACCGAAGAAATTTTGTTCTCGAGGGTCAGGAATTTGTTAAATGTCAATCTTAATTAAAAACACAGAAACTTTTAAAAACATTGCAACTATACTATTAATTGATTACCACTATATTATATCTCCATGGCGGTTCGTTGACAGAAGATAGTACGCTCTCATCTAACGCACATTCATAAATATTCATCTTGGCTATGGTCTCGTAACCATCAGACCGGGTCAAAAGATTCCTTGCTGTTTCAAAGCGGTGTAGCATAAATGGGTTAAAAAACTAACTCATAAAAACCAAGTTTTTATTATACTCCCTTTCTCATTTACTAGTTGAAACAGGTTTGGCGCTTACCCCACGCTTGAGTCGGGCGACGCTACGAAAGGGAGTAATAAAAAAATTCGAAAAATCCAAAATTATATCATAATTATTAATTTTTTAAACAAAAATTTTTTAGATCATTTTTATCGTCGCCACGAGCCTGCCTGCAAAATTTCAGCTCGATTGGATCACGATTTATTTGTAAAAAATCGATCGAAAGTTTTTTCGACAGACAAGCAAGCAGACGCCACGAGTTAAAAGAAAGGGTGTAAAAAACTAACCCATAAAAACCAAGTTTTTATTATACTCCCTTTCTCATTGAATCAGGTTTCGTGTCTATACACGTGTCGGGCTAATTACTCACTTGTATTGATTCCAATTTGAAAAAAACATTTAAATTTAGAAAAATCCAAAATTATACTACAATTATTGATTTTCTTTAAATTTGATAGATCTTCTCAATCGTCGCCACGAGTCTGCTGGCAAAGTTTCAGCTCGATTAGATCGCGGGAAAAGGGTTTAAAATGGATCCAATTTTTTTTCGTCAGACAAGAAGACAAGCAGACGCTACGAGTTAATAATATAAAGGGAGTAAAAAGGCTTTCGCTCTATATTCTACTCTTCTGATTTCAAACTATACGTGTAGTTATATTTAAGGTGCGGTGTATTCCACTACTGGAATGTGAAGACTTTTTTTACCATCACGATTTACTCATAAATCAGAAAGTGTGCGATATATTGTATACAAGAGGCGTTAATCCTAATACGAGTACCGCCTAGGGCACTTTAACATACGAAGAAGAAGAAGGTTGAAGCTTTTTAGCATATTGTGATGTAATATGATGAAAAATAGATTCAGCAATAAGCATTGAACCAAGTCGGTGATTGGACACCCACCGTATTCCCAGGACCATTTTATGGGCGAAGGCTCCCATATCGGTCCTACTCGTATGTACAGTCCTCCTTCACGTAACACACTTTATTAGAAATTATCAAAGAAAGAAATAATAGAAAAGATATTATATAAAATAAAGGTTGTTTAGTACCAATCAAAATCCTAGTGTTTGTTCCTTTTCTACCTATCATATTAATTTGTTGCAATCAACTAGTCTAAGTAAAGGCACCTGGCTGTCAACATCTCTGTGCCGTGCGCATTTAAATATGTCACCTCGACATACCATTTAATATCTATAATAATTTATTTAATAATTCTATAATAATTTAATAATAAGAGCTTCTATCTAAAAATTGAAAGAAGTGTGGTGATAAGTAATCAATCTTAAACAAAATAAAAACTAACCCGTAAAAACCAAATTTTTATTATACTCCCATTCTCATTTACTGGTGGAAAAAGGAGTAATAAAAAATTTCGAAAAATCCAAAATTATACAATAATTATTAATTTTTTTAAACTAAAATTCGTTAGATCATTTTTATCGTCGCCACGAGTCTGTCTGCAAAGTTTCAGCTCGATTGGATCATGGGAAAAGGGTTAAAGATCGATCCAAAGTTTTTTCGACAAACAAGCAAGCAGACGTTACGAGTTAAAAGAAAGGAAGTATTAATAATTATTGTGTGACAAGGCGACCAAACTCAAGTGCAATCAAGGAATAAAGTGAGTAACCGAAACTTTACAGTCCACAACCATTTTTGTCGTTAAACTATAGCAACATCCCCCACAAAGGTAAAAGAACAAACGTCAAGTCAACCAAAAATATTACAAACGTATCCATATAGACGTATTGGCGTGCGAGGGAGGGCGTCCCTGTCGCGTAACAGAAGTTGTCAGGGTGTACATTTATTACACAATACATAATGTACAGAATGTCCGGTGACCGGTGTCAGAGCCTTTAATAGAAATTTGGTCGGGCAACACTAAAGAAACTCTATCTGTCAATCTGTCAAACGGTAATATCGGTCCATTGTTTGCTTTTTCAGCTTCGCAAAACTTTAATACTTCTTTGGCAATTGTTCTTGCACCATTCCAGACTGTTTTGGAAATAATAATTCAACGTATATTGATAATCAAGATGTCACAGCTCCCGAGCAAATACGAAATTGAACTGAATGACAGGGCGGGGCGGGATTTAGTTCCAAAGTCGCCGCACGCCAGTTTACGTTGGGCAAGCAATAGTACCTACACGCTTCGTTCCTTTGCATTGGCATTGCATTCCTCCCCGTAATATCGCCTCCACGGGGTCACTAATCGCCGTTCCACGGGAGACACGGGATTGTCACAATAATAATTGTATTCCCGCGAGTTTGCGCCAAACCAGACGAAGAGCAGATCCGTGACTTGTGACTGGCGCGGTCGCGGTCCCACCGAGACACGGGCCCAATAAACTAATGGAATGTTCGCGGCGGGCACTCGCGAGCGACTATTTCAGGGCCCGGGGTCAATATCGAGCTATTTATTGTGCGGAGGATTCTCAAAGGGCTTTAATTGTAAGTGAATATACACGTATCGTTTTCGTTAAGAACAGAGCCCTTGTCGATTTACCTTTTTCCATCTGTCGTAATGCTAGCTCCTAGTAAATGATTACGGTTGGCTTTCTCAATATTTGGTTAATGTATATGCATTTGTACTGTCCTTTATCTTTGTCAATTTCCTTAAGAGGTTGCACCACTTGGGAGCCTGAAGTTAAGGATGAAATTTGACGATTTTTACAAGAAGATAATTAATTATTAACATAATTTTAATTACACTTATTGGAGTTCATTTGAATTGAATTGAAAATGGCCGTGCCATATCTATTCACGTGGATCTCCTCCGCTGTGATTGAGATGCAAGTTTCCCCGGTACACGTTTGTCCGATAGTGATGATATTTTAACCGGTTCCACAAAAACCGTTAGGATTTTAGATTTGTATCTGATTGTATTATCTGCAATTCGATTATTGGTAACTGATTATATGCAATTAGCAATTAGGGAATCTTGTGTACTAGACATTAGTTATATCTCCCTTACCGGTCATCGACATAATTTTAGAAACAAATCTCAAATAACCACGGATAACCGGTTAAAACAACTAAATGGAAAAGGTCATGTACTTATATAGAAATAAAATATCTGTGATGCAGCTTACGGATTTTTAATCCGATAAGTCATTTGTTAGAAAAAGTAGTCCATAAAAACATTTTTAGGGATTTTTTTTTCAAACTGCTCCCAATTTTTAAAAATATGTCTTATTTTCAAATCGGAAATGCTATAGGTATATTATAGATATTTCATTTCTTAATAAGCAAATGACCTTCTTTTTTGTCTCGAATAAACAAGCATCGGGAAATGTTGCATCTCAGTAATGGCAATGAGCATCACACTGCTATTTTTTTTATATAGTACAAAACTCCTAATAAATCACCAAATTTATGCCTAAATTTCATGTTCCCAGGCTAGTGTGATCTCTGAACTTGTTTCTTCTTAGATAGCTATAGATAGCTGACGTATTCCATTAAGTATATTCTTTAATTCTCTTTTTGTTTGCATTCGCTTTATTATCTCAGTAAATGAGCGGATCTAATGGAATACTAAATCGGCAGTTCAATTGTGGCGGGCAGGTTGATCTAGTACTTGCATTCAACAAATCAACCAAACCGACTGAGACACAATAAAAGTATTTGAAACATCTCCGTGAGTCAACTCATCTTCCCTGATAAATAAATTTGTAATAATGCCACGTGGACTATCCTAATTTATAAATCGATGTTTTTTATGATAAATGGTGATGCAAAATAATCAGTGGTCTATTATGAAATGAGTGTATAGATGAGGATGTATACACATTCAAAATAAAATTAAATATAATTTAAATAGTGAAAATAAATATCCACACTTATTGTTGAAATAAAAGGGTATTTTTGATAGTTCCCTCGGGGTATCTTAGCTACATCTTATATTATAGTTGAAACGTTATCTACATCACTCATATTATATTGAATATAATAATTTCAAAAGCTGGATGAAGGCCAAAGATAGTGCGTTGCATTTTTTCCAACTGACTCATTTTACTGTTCTATGCACAGATAATCCGACGCGGATAACTTTAAAAATATAAGTATACAGTTTACTTCATCATCTAGAAAGTACTTAGATAATTAGGAGATGTTCAATATTAATAAAATTATACTGTTTTAAATTTGAATGAAATTTTTACGTTTTTTGTTGATTTTAAAACGCTTTTTATTCATATAAAGAGATGATTACTATTTTAAAGTAAAAATTCCAAGGTATAAAATGTGCTGATAAATGATGCCGCTGCCGAAGGCATTCTGTTTTATAATATTCGTCAATATTTTTATTTGTAAACCGAATTGTTCGTTAACAGATTGTTCGTAAACCAAAGTTCTAAAGTTAATATATATATTATTAAGTATGTAAGTAAGTTATAGCGATGTTGTCAAATTTCAAGCCAAATCGTTATTTAAACCGGTTATTCGTGGTACAGTTATGTGAGATTTGATTTGGTAATGATGGTTGCTCATTGAATTGTGAAAAATCAGTTACCAATCATCGATACAATCAGATATAATCAGATACAAATCTAAAATAACCCGTTAAAATACCATTACTGTTATTAGTAACGAAGAATAAAATGAATAAATGTTAATTTTATTCAATTAAAAGTAAGTACGAAGGTATTATGTATGTTTGTATATTCGTATATATTTAATGAAAAAGCACATTGTGATCTTGCAATTTAAAAACATAAATATGGTCACAAGATGATAGAAGAAGAAGAAGGAATTGCACGTAACGAGGATTGTACTCTAATTCAATGAATTAGAAATCACTAGAAACGTGGAGAAATCAGACTATCATTCACGATACTTAGCTAAACATTACCTGTGTGAGAGATGACAGGCCCGCTGAGCAGACAGTACGTTGTTGTGACACAATACAATGTCATAGAAACTAGCGAATTGTGAATCCGCGCGATTGACCATAAGACCAAGCGGCAAAAGAAAGTTAAGCGAAATAAAATTGTACCTACCTACGTAATTGTGAAATATTTGGGAGTGAAAATTAGGTTAAATTACGAAATTGGTATGAATTAAAAAAGGCGCTCCGATTAAATTCGTGTCCAGTGATATAAGTTAATTAATAAATATTTTATTAATTTAGTGTTTTATTTCCTTCCCACAGCAAGATCCCGTAACAATATCATAACATTAATAATATTTAAAAATATTACATTGTATGGAAGATTAGATTAATCAATTAATAGATTAATATACTTTTCTGTGTATCTTTACAATTTATTCATTTGACGTTATATTTTACACAGCAGCTTTTTGGTTTGGTGGTCATGACGCTCGCCTAGTGATCTGAGTCAGTGGTTCGAGTCCCATTCCAGGACACCAGCAAGTTAGTCCTATTTTCATTGCGCAGGCTTTTAATTTAGTTTGAGAATAGTAAGAACATTGATACGGCATGTAATCCGTGTTCGTATCTCTATTTCTTTAAAATAAACCTATTTACATATGTATTTACTATTTTTCAAAGTAAGCAAAGCAATTATTAAAAATATTGAGGCTCGAATCCTCGACTAAATAATGTACGAAAGTCTTACCGTTAGGATAAATGGTACAATATATAATATTACATATTATATTACATATTATATTACAACACTAAAGCAATTTGATACAATATATAATATTAAATAATTAATATGGTTTAAAAGGGTCGCGAATGGACTGCGCGAATTATCGGGCCATTAGCCTATTGAGCTCTGTTGGCAAACTGTATGCGAGAATTTTGATAGAAAGAGTGAGGTTGACAACGGAAGAAAAAGTGTGGGATGTACAAGGAGCCTTCATGAGTGGAAGAGGATGCATGGACCAGATTTTCTCACTGCGCCAGATGACCGAAAAGTTTTTGGCAAAGAACCAAAAACTTTTTTGTGCCTTTGTGGATCTCCAAAAAGCGTATGACAGAGTGATAAGACGAAAGTTATGGAAGGTTTTGTCTGAATATGGGGTGAAGAGTAAACTCATACAGGCAATTGCATCCCTGTACGAAGGAAGTAGTGCTTGCGTGAGAATTAATGGGACATTCACATCATGGTTTGATATTACAAAAGGTGTCAAACAGGGATGCGTAATGTCACCATGGCTTTTCAACCTGTATATGGATAATTGTATGAAAGAACTGAAGGATCTAGAAGTTGGAGCGAAAATGGACGGACTCACCATATCCTGTCTGCTATACGCAGACGATGCAGTATTAGTGGCTAACAGTGAAGCTGATCTGCAGTGCTTGGTATCCAGGATGTCCGATGTATGCATGCAGAGTGAACTTTTGATGAATGTCAGCAAATCGAAAGTGATGGTATTCGAGAGAGACGAAAGAGTGACTAGGTGTGATGTAATTATAAACAACGAATGCTTAGAATAAGTGAACGAGTTTGTATATTTGGGAAGTATGTTTAGTAGAGACGGCAAGGCTGAGAATGATATCGAAAGGAGAGTAACTGCGGGAAACAAAGTTAATGGTGCACTAAATGCAATTATGGCCAATAAGAATC
>JADDOH010013596.1:0-63247 GCA_016648135.1 Agrypnia vestita | reverse complement strand
GGATGGGTCGTCGACGTATTTACCGTCGACGAAACGAGACCGTCCACGTCCATCCATCGACGAGACGATCAACTAGTTGAATTCGTCAACTAGTTGACGCGTCAACTTCGTTACGCGGACGTCGCGGACGTTTATCTAAACATCGGGACGATAGTCAACTGTCTACGGTTTGACGCGACGCTGCTCGACGGCACAACCGTTGGTTATTTTTATTACGTTAAATTTTAAAATTTAAGGAAGTTCGAAAGAATATAGTTTCGGGGAAAGTAAAACCGCTACTTGTGCTTATATGTAAAAAGAAATATTTTATTATTTATTTGTTTATAGGCTTTTACATATTGTTTTATATACTTCTTTCTATATATAACAAAGAAAGAAGTAGGTATACACAGCAATATCAGGTGTTAGTAGTAAAATATAAATATAAACTACATATATAAGCAGTGAAAGTATTGGGTATAAGCATTAAAATGTGAGTAAATAAAATGGAAGGAAACAATGATTTTGCGTAATAAAGCACCAGTTATGAGGTGCGGTAAAAAATACTTTACACTTATTTATTATCTATAAATTTATAAATAAATACATAATTTAAAAATACTTTACATTTGAGATGTTATATAGAAATTTATTGAAGAATACATCTTTCAAAGTCAGGCTTTCACTTTGTGGTGACATTATTAATAAATAAATATATCTGTATTATTTGTCAACTTTAGTTTAAGGCTCAATCTGAGAAAAGGAACATTGTTCCCGAAACATGTAAAAAACCAATAAAAAGTGGTGCAAACAAAATTATAATAGATTTATTTTTTTATCTATAAAGTTGAAAATAGGGAATTTTTAATAAAAATTAATTATACCTAAATTCAAGATTATATTACATATATAAATAATATTAATGTTGGACTCCTGAATAAGGACCATAGTTAGGTATAGAAAATTTTATTCCCTACAAGTTTGTTTATCATTTATATGCTAAAGTTGAAAAGTAAGGAAATAACACAATAATTAAATTTTAGAATCCCTTTTCAGGTAAATATAAGAAGTCGAGATCGATCGAATAAAATATTGATTTTAGAAAAATATCTAGCCGGCCTGTTAATTAATAATAGTTCAATAAAAAATAAAATAATTAAACAGAATTGTTTTATTTTATACAGCGCAAAATTGGGAATTCACCGAATCGTCGCACGTGACATCACAAAAAATCAAGTAAAAAAATAATAGATAATAGCTTATTAAGCCTATCTCGCCCTACGCATGTATTCAAATTTCAAATCTCTAGTCATAGTTCGTGTACACAGATCTGCACTCTATGGTAGTGTACTTTAGAGTTGAAATGAAATTACCCGTCGAGCCGTCTTTGACGTCTATGGCATCTACAAGTCTACAGCGAGAGATGAGAGAGAAATAAACGGAGACGTTTTGTCTTGCTCTCGCTCGTTGCTTTGCATTGCGTTAATCTCGAATCGTCCACCGACCACGGCGTCCGCTGTCCACCGTCTACGAATTCAACTAGTCCATGCGATAAACGTAAACGGTCGACGCGTCGATGCAACGTCAACGGTTGATTTCAACTAGTCCGTCCATTCAACGCCCATCCCTAATGCACACTCTCTTTTAGGGCTGGTTGTTTCAAGTTGGATTAAAGTAAAAGTCCGTTTAAAGCATAGATTTTGCATTCTCCACCAATCAAACGATTCGTTTCCATAAAAGTCTATGCTTTAAACGAACTTTTATTTTAATACAACTTGAAACAACCGAGTCTTAGGCCCGGTTGTTTCAAGTTCGATCAAAGTAAGCGTAGAGTTTAAACTCAAATTTTTAGTACTTTTTTCAAAAATGTGTTGTTTCAACTCGGATTACGCGAAATCTGTCAGAGAATTCTGAGTGGAAATTTTAGATTAAACTCTCGGTCAGAGACGCACATGCGCACTGCGCAATGTAATTGACATCTGTCAAAATATTTTTTTATAAGTTTTACATATAAAGTGTCGAAATGTACAATATTATGTAGGGTGACACAGGCTTTTCTGATATATATTTAAATGAAATAAAACCATTTTAAATACCCGTGTGTGTGGGAAATTTAATTTTCAATATATATTATTTGAAAGAAATTCATTATTTAGACGGTAAAAGCAATATTACATGAAATAAATTCAAATTTGAATCTTTAGATAGCGGTAAAACATAACATATGTTAAATAAAATAATGTCAAATTTCATAGATGTCAGTAAAAAAATCACATGAAATAAATTCATGTTGAATTCTATACATGGTAGAGCGATATCTAATGAAATTAATTCAAGTTCCATTACCTAGATGACAGGGCTAATGCCGAATGAAATATTTCTACATTGAATTCTCTAGATGGAAGTAATAACGTTACGTTAAATAAATTCACGTATAATTTCACAGAGGGCAGTAGCAATACCTTAAGAACTTAGTTTGTCTTTCAATACCTAGATGGCAGTACCATTGCAGAATAAAATAAATGCATTACCGGCTTAAAAAATTAATCAAATCGAATGTATTTTTTTAAGAAGCGAGATGTACAAATTCTTTTATTTCGAGATTAGAAAACACATTTGGTTGGAAATGTGTCAATCTTGAAAGCATACACGGCGGCAGATATTCTACATTATGATTGCTTCAAAAACGCAGTATGCAGTGAACAGTGATCTGGAAACATCTTCGTAATCCAAAGTAGTCATAATTTCTAGGCAAATTTCACCATACAAAATAAAGGATTCACAGCTGAAGTCTTCCACAACCCATATGAAATATTTTTAGTACACAATTTTCACCCTTTAAATTTTACATTTTGTAGGAATTTCTCTTTCACTAACCTAATCAGTTTGCTCACTGGAATCTTTTTCTATTCAATTACATTTCATTTTGTCTCCTTTTGAAGATCACACAGAAATTGCATTTTCCTTAAATAAATTCATCGTTCACTATAGTACAGCTTTATTCGAGTGGTGGTTTTCAACAAAATTTTGTACTGTTTCCCATATTTTACTCATCTCCCTAATCTCATTTGAAGTGAGAGATTCATTCTTCATTTTCTCCTGCTCCTCATTGGATAAGATCTCCTCTTTAAATTCTTACTTGAACGTTGCTCATGATGCAGACACATCAGTTCATCAATGCTTAGCTTCCTGGCCACGTTCATGCACACCTGTGTGGTCATCAGACGTTGGCAAGAGAGAGAAGAGAAATGCAATTTGTTTTATTTGTTGTATTTGGGGAAAAAAATCGAAATTAAAAATTTATCTGGCAGAATCTTATGAAATATTAAAATCTGAATAATATATTATTCATTGTGATTGGAATATTACGAGACTTATCTCTTATTTCAGTTTTTTTCAAAATAATATGCTTAGGAAAAAGTCATTCTTCTTGTTCCCACTGCACGCCCCCAGTACATACAGTCAAACTCGGTTATAACGAGCTCGGATATAAGGAGATCCCGGCTATAATAAGAAAAACTGTGAATTCATTTTGATTTGCGCATATTCCCATACAATCGGTCTCGGCCATAAGGAGCACGAATCCCGGATATACAGAGCAAATTTTAGAAACTCTGCAAACATATTTGCTTGCGTTATGGAAAAAAAGACAAATATGTACTCATAACAATGAACTTTTTCACTTTGCTTTTATAGGGGCTCCCACTTAATTCGGGTTCATTTTATGATGTACACAAACTTGTGTCCCTAAAGCCAAGTGCCCAGGCATAAAACTCCTATTATTGGGGGTTTCCAAAATGTTTATGGTGACAGTTTATTTTATGCAGTTTACTGTATTAGCATTTAAAAGCCTAATCAGTTAAACGCAAATTGTTCTATCCATAACATGTTCACCAACAAACGAAAGTGTCTCTAGATTCGCGAAAAAGTCGAAATTATCGGCTTCAAAAAGTCTAAAAAGTTTTCACAATCGCCTTCTACAGTTTCATCACTCTGGAAAGATAAGGATGTTTATTTAGCTGCTCTTCAAAATAACATCACACAATCAAAAAAAAATGTGAAAAAAGTGAATCCCGGATAAGGAGCTAATTTAGTTGGTCCCGTCGTGTTCGTTATAACCGAGTTCGACTGTATATAGATATACACATCTCATTAAAACATACTTTAAAACATCTTCAAAGTGGTTGTTTTATTGGTTGCGTCGTTGTTTTTTTAGATACTAAATAGTATTTAATTTATTTACAGAATGAATAAAATGCGGCATGCTTTTACAGACATATAAACTCTGTTCTTTCATATTAGTTACTCAAAAAATTTCATACATTGATTAGACGTCTAATAGGATTTAGAGTTCAATATTTAGTATTTTTGGTTATTCTGTATTTGTCTCTAATACTCTATTGTTGTTCATTCAAAAATCTTCTCACAAAACGGCTCTACTTACTATAGTCTGCTGCCAGCAGACTATAGTAAGTAGAGACGTGCCTTTCTTGTGTATAGTTGCTTGAGTATATGTATTTCTATACACAAGCAACTTCTAGAATGCCAAGTTGATGTGTACGAAAGGCTCGGTTTAGGATTCATGCAGGTTTCCACTTTGGTAACATAATATGTCCCACACACACAATATGAGCATGCTATTTCATTAATTGGGCCACTCCAACTCAACAATCTTTATTCTTCGACAGTTGTAAGCTACTTACCCACACTTTAACAGAGGTTGTTTCATATGCAAGTGCAAACTATTTAAAAATGTAATTAGTAAAAATAAAATATTTATATTAAAAAAGTTTTTTTTATTTCACGAAATTAAATGCTTCATTTTAAATTTATACATCTTATAAAATAATCAAAATATCAAAATTCAGCACTGGAGGGTAGGAAAAGAATATCAAATTCAATATTTGTGTCAAACAGAATTGATTGATGATAACCGTAACTTTATGATGAAAGCTCATTTGTAAATGTGTAGGTATACACATATATGTACATATTTGCATATATATATTTATAATATCTATTGAATATATTATATATTCAAGCATCTGAAAAGTAGATTATGGCTTGATTATATGAATGGTAAACAGAAAGAACGATCATGTACAATAATAATCTAAATTAGAAGCAAACACATCTTTTTCTTAGTATGTATCATCTTTTCTACAAATATATTTTTTTTAAATATGTATATAATACTGTAATTGATATTAGGAAATTTTTACTTGAATTTTTAAATACAACTATAGAAAAAAAATTAAACACTGACTACCTTTTATATGATTGTTAAATTACAATATGAGTATTGTCCCAGGTAAAATTGATGTCTACATGTACTGATTATGAAAATGCTGCTGATTTGATCATTTAAATGGAATGATTAAATTTGTCATGTTTTAAAAATATACATAAATTGTTTGAATTTATATGTTAAGACCTTTAAATTATATGAAAAATTTAATTATTAAATTAAAAATTACACGAAATAATATTTTATGTACTCCTCCACCGCTCCAGTGCTAAAATGATAAATGAGCCCTGCAAAATTTGAGATAAAATTAAAGAAATACTAAAATAAAACATTATTTTAATACTGTTTCACCCCTATCCCATGGGAAATAAGAACGATTTGAGAGATTTACAAACATATCGCGCCTGCTTAAGAAATTAATGTTCATTTTCACAAACTAAACGCCTACATTACGGAGCAGGCATTCAAAGTTTGTACAGTGATCTGATGCCATGGGACAGTGTGGAACAGTTAACCTTATTTTAAATCATTAACAAAAAGTAACAATAACCCGTCAATAACATTAATTTGTGAATTAATTGCACAAAGTAATAACTAAATAAACATTCATGCAATGTCAAATTTATTACATTAAACAGTTACAGAGATATTTCAGCAATAAAACAGCAATGAATAATGCATACTGACACAGATATGGTAAAATTAATTAATAATTATCATAATATACACAGCATTTAACAATTTAATTAGACAACAGTATAATTATGAAACAAGTGGGAATAATTTTTACAAAAACAGATGAATTTCTTACATTTACGGCATAATTATGGTATACAGCTCTGTTAATATAAGTACACGCTACATTACAATTGGAAAATATTTTTTCAGATAATATCAACAAATAAATAACAGAGTTTCTAAAAGCGTTATACAATAATTGAATGTTCACCACCGAAATTCAAGAGCCTACCAACTACACTCTTGAAATTTTATTGTAAAATAGCACTTTTCACTGTGTCATCAATAAAAATAGACAATATTTAGAATACATCTATTTTAAATTCACTGATATTTTGTCTACAAATTTTCACATAGAATTTTGCCAAGGTACATACAGTAGTACCATATAAATCACAGTTTAACATTAGTCCACAGTTATAATTGTTTGATTTAGGAGTATTTTTTTTAATTCCACCTTATCAGTCTTGGGTACCAATATCATAGAACACACTAGGCACACATAACTTGCAGTGCACTTTTCATTGATTCATACCGTTTGTTTACAAAGATCTTCCTAACTGTAATTAACTAACAGTCTTTCGTGTTTTTTAAATGATAATATTTACAGGTAAATTGTGCTCATTAGACGTCACTGTGTTTAGCATTTCCATTCACTTTTAGTCCATTCATTGTGATCGTTCCATTCATCATGTTAGGAGACTTGATGCCATTGATTCCGTTCATTCCATTGATTCCATTGGGTATCGAGTTGACGTGGTTCATGAGGGGGTTGGTGTGCGCTTGATGAGCCGGCGGAGTGTTCTGTCCGGGGGGTGTGGTCGGTGTTGTCGGGTGGATGAGCTCGAGCCTGTCGTCAAAACCTTTTTTCTTTAAAACGCTGTGCGCCGAACCGTGGAGTTTGTTATTCTGAGGATGGGGTAAAGCGTATCTCAATTTATCCCAGAACCAAGGATCGCCCCATTTGACATAAGTATTCATAGACAGGTAAGCTTGCAATTCCGCATCAAGATTATCGGTGGGTCCGATGTCACCGTACAACACAACGATAACCCTGGCTCTGCCTTCCTTTAAAGCGCGACTGTGCGCGGCTCTAAACTCCATCCTACCCCAAACTGACTCGAGAAAGTTGGGAGACAATATGACCAAGGTTCTTCTAGAATCTTCAACCGATCTAGCAATCTGCGTCGGGATCCATTCACCAGCGACCCAATCTCTGAAGTGAAGGCATATTTTGAAAGGATGCGGTCCGCCTTCTAGCTCCGGAACAAGCTTGTTAACAACGAAATCTTCATCCTTGTGGGAAAAGGAAATAAACGCATCGTACAGCTTGTCCTTGTCCAGCTCCTTGGCAGTGATGCACCATAAGCACAGATTGTGAGCAAACAGCCAAACTTTTATTTCTTCTTGATATTTGTAATACAGCGCAGCCATAACGCCCACCAGCAGTCCGGTCAGAGCCAAAATGACACTAAAAGCTATAACAGCAGGAGCCGTCCCACAGAGGTCTCCCAAGGTGAGGATGGCAACTTTTCGTCCATCAGCACAAGTAACATTGGTGAAATCCTTGACCTGAAACATTTAATCATACGACACATTTTTATTGTTTTAAACATTTAATTAATAAAATATGTACAAATGATCTTCGAAAAAAGTTCAATGTAATGTTTGTAAGGGGAGAGCGAGGTTGGTTTAGTCACAGATAAATAGTGGGTTCTAAAAGAAACTAACATACTCAGATTACGCTGCGAAAATAATGAACTTGAATTTGTTTGGGTAAATAACAAAACACAATTAAATTATTTTTAAAAAATCGCTGTTTATGTATAGGGGAAAAATATCTTTAGTTTACCTTTTTATAATTACTCTGCATAAAGGAAAGGAAGGGTTGGTTTTCACAGTCACAGATAATAGGGTTGCCAGAAACCCACATCTCTTTCAGAGTCGTAGAATTGCTTAAGACCTCACTGACTGAGTCATTAATATGCATAAGATTATTATTCCTTATGTCCAGAATCTGAAATAAAAAAATACATGTAAAGGAGACCGATAAAAACTGGGGATACATATTTTATTCACATATAGATAACATTCAAAGCCTGGAACACAATGGTTGAATTTAGAACATAATTTATTTTGAGTTAGGGTTCCTATGAAAGAAAACTAATTGGTGTTATATTATGATATAATGAAACTGTTCCATGTCTCTTGATAGTAAAAAGTTTTTATGTATTTGATCATGCAAAATTTTTGAAGATATTTTGTGAGAAATGAAAAATTATATTTTTTATTTATTTAATCAATCGTACAATTTCCATCAGTTGTTATAACCGTCTACCAGCTTAATTATGTCATATTATTTCATTGATTTTTTTTTAAATTAACTCATTTACTATACAAAAAAAATCAAAATAAAATTAAAATCAATAATTAAAAACAAAATAAAAATTAGCTAAAGATAATCACCTCTATTTTATTTGGAATGTCTTCAGTTGTTAAAGATGAGATATTATTTCCTCCAATAAAGAGTCGGCTGATTTGATTGTAGACTTTTCTATTGGAAGACAGCTGTGAAAGACTGTTGATCATATTATTTTCAAAATGTAGTTCCACGTGATTAAGACTCTTGATATCAGGCAGGTACGGTGTATCCAGAAAACTGGAGGCTGAGCAATTTACAATCAGCGAAACGTCAAACGGTCGCACATTGCAAGCGCACTTCTTAGGACAGAGCGGCGGCCTCTGGCTCTGAGGATCGTCAAGTGGGCAGAGCATCTCCTGCGGTTTGAGTTCTGTTAATTGCCTTCCTTGCAAATTCTTCGGCGTTGCGCAACTCGCTTTCCCAGGTTCCACAGTCACTGAACTCCTGACTTGAGGGTCGAGTTTTCCTTCGAGATAAAGAACAAAGTTGTACAGTAAGCAGTCGCAATGCAGAGGATTGTTCTCAATTAAAACCTTGACGAGATGCGCAGGAGATGAAGCACTGTGGTAAGCGTCTGGTTGCTGGATTTGTTGACTCTGCGCTATTTGTGATGCAGAGGTGAAGTCGATTTCTGATATGTTGTTGTTCCTCAGATCCAGTATTAGGTTATTGTTCACAATATTTATATCCACAAACTGTAAAAAGAAAAGTAACTCCATATAATGCATAGATAAAAACTAGACACTTCATTGAAATTTCAGCCTTGTATGTATTTCAAAAAGTGACCTACTCTCACGTAAAGTATGTTAAATCATTTTTGTTACTGACAAAAATGATTTAACATATTTTGTCAATATTTCTTTTATTATTAAACGATTTCCATATTTGTTAATCCAAAATACATGCAGAAATTGTTAAAATAATAAAAGAAACATTGACAAAATCAGATTGACAGAACTATTTTTGCTCTCCAATAAAGTTCGAAATAATCACTAACAGACACCCTTTTTGTTTTCTACCCTCGATATAATGTCTTCCAATAATAATTATTACTCTCAAAAAGGTCATAAAAATAGCGCTGTTGTATGATCAATGGTGATTCAAAAATATTAATTGACAAATAAAGGAAATATTTTTTAATTTTACGTGTAACACTAATTAACTTATTAATTGAAAAAAAAAATCTTTCTATATTTCCAAGGAAGCATATAAGGTCTTGAATGAATCTGCACACGTCTTTTAAAGAACATGGTCAATCCCATTGTATCTAAAATGATACTAACGAAGAAAAATCTCAGTTATATTGTTAAAAGATTATGATCTTATTTGTACTCTTCCTCAGTCAGATTGCAATGATATTTTTAAAGAAAAATCTATAACCTTCTCAAGATGAACACCATACACTATTATAAAAAATATAGTTTTACTACTCTAGTTAGTGTGTCTATTTTATTTAAAAAGCAGCGGGAAAAAAATGAAATGCTTGTCTCCTATCGCTAGACCGCATTCAAAAAAATGTGCGCAAAAAATATGTGCTTTGTTACAATGCAAAAAATGAATACAAAATAAGTTTTTCTAGTAAGTAACCTTATTTAAACTAAAAAATATGTATTTATTTGGAATATCATATTGAGGCTTGTAATACGGGCTTGCCAGGCAACTTTCCCCTGTTTTCTTGTTACCGAACAAAGCTAGGGGATGGTCATTTGATTGTGGTCAACCTATGGTAATGGTCAAACCGCTATTTTAACCGGTTACTTTCGGAACAGTTATTTGAGATTTATATCTGATTGTATGGATGATTGATAACTAAGATATAACTGTTATCTAGTGCCGATGGTTGCTCGTCGAATTGTGAAAAATAAGTTGCCAATCATCGATGCAATCAGACACAAATCTCAAATAACAGCGAGTGTGTCACCGGTCAAAATACCATCACTACAGCCTCCGCACGAGTGAGACTGACATTATATATGCATGTTTGAGTATAATAATGAAATATTAGAAAGAGCTACACTAAAGCCTCTATTTCGTCTTAGTAGAATAAAACTATTGTACAAAATGAACAGTTTTTCTATTATAGTAAATATCCTAATTATTCCCTACTACCCGGGACAATTGAGAGTCTACTGAACCTTGATTTTCGAACAAGAAAACAATATTCAAGAGTTAAAGTTGTTATTACAGTCGTTAGACATATTTAACTGTAACTGGTTGCGGATATTTTATTCGAACTGTATGTTTTTCCGAGAAAAGATTCTCCAAATGCATCCAAAGGGAATCTCTGTCACTTCATCAGATTTGACAAGACAAAACTCTTATCTTATCAACAGAACCGCACCTTATATCCAGAATAGTGATGGAGTCCATTGAAATATATCTACAAACATCCCAATTTCAATAGAGATGACAGTTACAAACTATCAAGTATTTGGCACCCTGTTCTTACGATATTGATTCAACCCTTGAGAGACGTCGCTGTAAGGTCCGCTGATTGTTGCCTCCATTGTAGAAGTGAATACTCCACAACAAAGTGCATATAATTTACGGCCTCGAAAGCAATAATCAGTCCGCCCTCTACCTCCGCGGGTAAAGGTTGTCTTTCTGATGAATTCAACGACACGTTGAGAATCGTTTCTAGGAAAAACATAAAGTTTGTATAAAATATCCGGAACCAGTTACGGTTAAAGAAAACAATAAATGTTGTATAAATATATTTTTTGAAAGATTACCGATATTTTCAGCATTTTATTGTAACTCAAATCCAAAGACCTCAGACTTGTGGTGCTCAGTCTCCAGTCTGAGAAAATCTCTGTGATGGCGTTGTGGCTGAGGTTCAGGAACCTGATCTTCTCCAATTGGTGGAATGGTGATCTGAGGCCATAAGTGTCTTCGTACCGCAACGATGGCATTCCGTAATCTTCCATAAATGTCAATTTATTATAAGACAAATCTACTATATCTAACTGCCTCGTGGAAAAGAATGCGTCAAATGCTACTTCTCGTAAATTGTTCTCTCTTATACTCAGCTGCTCGAGTGACGATAGGAATGCAAAAAGTTTTCTGAAAAACAAAAAAGTCTATAATTTCCCCGTTATGGAATTGTTAACGGGATATGAATTGCATGACTTCAGTGACTTTTTGTCACATGAAGTGATCATTCAGTGAACATTAATTTATGCTCTTCTTAATCAGTAAAATAATGCAGATCGTAATTGTCATAATAAAGATTCATTAATTAAAATAGGGATAAGCATATCAACTGCATACATTCATATAAATGTGTACTATTTCATATACCTACAGTATCACCTCGTTAATTCGAAATTCAAGTTTAAAAAAAAACGCGATGCGAATGCGAAATTTGCCAAAAGTCGTGAGAAAAACCCATTAATTTTATGAGAAACGTCTGTATTTTGCATATTTCTAAAAATTATTTCGAAAACCCAATATTTAAAATGCTAAAACAAATATCGCTAAATTTCTATTAGTAAAGTACGCTATATTGACATGTTTGTTCTCACTTGCGAAAAAATCTAAATATTTTTTCAATTTTGTCAAATTTAAAAAAAATCGAATAATGTGAGCTAAAATGTATTGATTTATGACGCAAAGGGCTAAAAATTATTTCTAATTACGAATTACCGGGGTTTTCGAATTATCGAAAAGAATTTACTATGAAATTAACATTTTGGGATCTGTGGGTTTTAAAAATTTCGATTTATGGCGAATTTCGAATTATTGGTTTTCGAATTAACGGGATTATAGTGTATATATAAACAATACTTCTAATTACATATTGAATAATTGGAAGTAAATACATAAAAACAATAAAATATTTCAATTGATCTTTCGTCAACAATATATGAAACAAATAAGAAATATACAGGGTTATTTGGAAAACATTAATATCTCGTAGGAATATATTCCTGCCTTGATTTATGAGTCGACAATGTTCAAGCAAACATGACCTAATATCAATAGTTATGGAATATGCGACATCAAATTTTGCATTTCTTTTTCAATATTTCTGACTTGTTTTTTGTAAAACGTTGGACTATCATTACAGTAACTTACATTGAAAATGAAAATTCATTCTCTTTAATACTAGTGAAATAAAATAATAAAAACCTTCGAATTCCAATTGGTAAACAATCCAATTGGAATTTCTGCAGGGTTTTTTTTTAACATTTTATTTAACTTGTATTGAAACGAATGCATTATTGTAATCGACATAAGTTACTGTAATGAAAGTTGTAAAAAATAAGTCAGTAAGAAATATTGAAAAAAAATGCAAACTTTGATATTGCATAACTCCATAAATATTGGTATTAGATCATAGCTGCTTGAACATTTTTGGCTCATAATTCGGCCCGAAAAAATCCTGCGAGGTTACTAATGTTTTCCAAATAACTCAGTACATTATATTTATGTAGACGTCTCGTAGAGACGAAGCTGTATTTTTCCTAATATGGGAAAGTAGGTATGGAAGTTTTTTTGGATGTCTATAGGGCTTATGGCTGGCTCAAAATCCAGTAGAGCGTTCTTGAAAAATTTGTACTTTCTCAAAATATATGAAATATGTAATTATAACAATATGAAATATGTAATTATAACAATATGAAATATGTAATTATAACATTACATCAGAACATTTTTGCAAAATGGCAAGATACGTGAATACCACACAATTTAATTAATGAAAAAAAATCTTCGCTGGTTTGAATGTGCCAAGTATTGAATTAGAAGCAAATTCACAATGATTAAAAGTGGAGGACTTACTCTTAATGAATATTTCAGAAATCGAGACAGACAAGAGATTAACACAAAATTAAATAAATTTAATTTACCCTGTCAGTTTTTCCAAGCGATTTCGATCAAGATTCAAGCTTTTTAATTGTTTGAGGGTACGTAGAGCGCCATCTGGTATCGTCGTAATCAAATTATCACTTAAATTGAGTTCAACCAGATCAACCTGGTCTCTCAGTAGGTCCTTGGGCAATTCCGTGAGGATATTTCCTTTGAGGGATAAATTTTTAATGCTTGTCGATCCCCACAGTAGAGATTCAGCCACGACTGCAATTTTACACCTGTACAATTTTACTTCGGTCAACTTTGTCAGGTTGCTCAGCAGCCCTTCGGGTAACATTCGCAAACTTTGCTTATTGTCATACAATTTTAGCGATTCTAGTTTAGGATTTGAGGAGAACAGATCTTCAGGCAGAGAACTCAAATTGTTAGAGTACAGATTCAGCAGTCTCAAATTTGGGAGTTTGCGAAACACGTCTGATGGAACCGTTTGGATTTTATTTGAACTCAAATCCAGTTCTTCCAAAGCTTCCAAGCCGTCGAACACGTCGCTCGTCAAATTGGTCAGACTGTTCTGCCAAAGGTTGAGCTGTTTTAACACGGTGAGGTGTTTGAACAGACCGTGCGGAAGTTCCGGAAGATCGTTGTGTCCCAACTCCAAGAGATTGAGCTTGGAGATGTACTTGAAGAGGTCAGGACGGAGGTGTATTTTGTTTGATCTGAGGTTGAGCCAAGTCAGGTTTCTCATGTCAATGAACAAGTCCTCCGGCAGGTCAGTCAAACCGTTCCCGGACAGAACGAGCCTCGTGACTCCTTCCAGTCCCTTAACGTGGTGCCTCTTCAGGGTGTTGGAGAGATTCTTCCCGTAGGTCTGGAACATGAGCGACCGCAGTTTGGAGATTCCGAGTCTGGAGACGATGTCGGCCAGCGGCGAGGTAGGCAGCGGACAGCTGCTGAAGCTGAAGGACTCCGCGCCGTCTTCCGAATTAGGGATGATCAGGGAAGGAAGCATGGAGTAGTCTTCAGGTTTCACGTTCTGTTGACACTGCAGCTGGACGTATCTGCCGGTGATGAATTTCACGATGAACATAGATGGACCTAGAAATGAAAAAAATTCATTTAAATATTAACAAATAAGCATAGTTTTTTTTTGGAATTTTCGTGAGTAGGTATCTGGTATTTTGTTATTTGTATAGATAGAGAAAATAACACTTCTTATGAGGAGTATAGAAAGAAAAGGTTCATTATGCAATATATGAAAATAGAGGGTAAGGTGTTTGGAGATAGTACAGATAGTGTGTTGGCAAATGTAACAATTTTACAATTGATAACTGCTCTTCAAAACACGTTTTTATGTCTTAGAAGCATTTTATCGAAAGCATATCAATTTAAAAATCTCCGCTCTGGCTGTAAAATCAGTTACAAATATCTTGTTACATAATTTATCAATTGCATAGTGCTGTTTTTGTTTCTACACCCCTCTTATGCAATCTACGGAAAGTTATAAATTTTTTGATTAAATCACAAAAAAAATCGAAACAAATAATGACCATAAACTGGAATGTTTTTATTAAACAAAAGCAACTAATAAATAATTATTCAGCACACAATTATATATTTTATTAGTTGTGTTTTTATGTTTTATAACCAGCCAAAATTAATTTATATGTACCTATGTTATGTTAACATATATAACTACAAGCCTCGTACCAGCAACCGTGGCATAGCGGTTGTCTGACAAGAAATAAAATTCTCTCTGGGAGCGTAAGTTCGAACTCGACCAGCTACGAGTTTCTTGTAAACTTCGGTGTTTTGTATAACGTGAACAACATACATTCTTATGGAATTTTCATTTGATTTGTGAATAAATCTAATTTAATTTGATAAATACTAAATAATCATACTTTATTACTTCCAATAAATTTTTATTTAAATGTATATATTAGGTGAGAGATTATTAGGAGTAATAAACCCAATCCCTAATATTTCACGAGTCGTCCACCGAAAATGTTCCGGCAGTTTCTCGATATTCCGTTCTCTGCCGAGTATTTTCTTTTGAATTATTATATTTTCGACATTCGCGCACATAAGGTTAAGTGTTACACAATTCACTCCATTATTTATTTCATAGTCTAAGTTTTTAGCTGAATCGCCGATTGTTTGCCGCTAGAAAAGATCTTAACATTAATAGGTATTATTTTTATAAAATGCTTTTTAAATACACATACATGCTTTAAAAATCAGTAGTCATTTGTGAAATCAAAACTCTGTCAGATTTTGAAGTCTGCCTCTTGCAATTAAACTCGAATAGTACAGTTTTTATTAAAAATACGGTTTCTTTAAAACAATAAGCTATAGCGCCAAAATTTACAGTAAAAAATTTGACACGTAATGCGCACATTTTCAGTATCAAAAACCAAAAAAAAAACTGTATGCACTGTTCTTTATTCATATTTTTGCGACCTGCATTCCTCATCTCGAAATCTGCAGCATATTCCTCCATTCCATTGCGACAAAACATTCTCTTTACCTTCTAAAACTTCAACGTTTGACACTTTCATCTGAACGTAGAAATGAATGTTAATATTAGTTGACGACTTTTGACCGATTATTTGTACTTCAATTCATTTGCATATATTGTCTACACTTTCTATACGTTTGAGTTAGACACATCATCTTGACTTAGAAATTGATATCAACCACAGTTATTGACAGCTGCTTGCGTCACGTGAGAAATTTTCTTACGAGCAAAAAAAATAAAATTGATTTAAGAAAATATATAATCGATTCATTATATTATTTCATTAAATGTCATTTTTGAAGTGAATCGAATATTAAACCGCGCATATAATATTTCTATACATTTCCATAAAAAAATATACAATTTGGTTATTTTTTGAAACTGACTATAGACACTTTAGTGGTTTGGCAGCTCGTGCACACTCGTACACATTCACGATGTAATAAAACATATTATTTGAACACTTACAGGAACCCCGATTCGAGCAATGTAGCGCGATGAATCAATCATTCCTTGGTAAATTCGAATCGTTAATCTTCAATTTTACGTAGAACCAAATAATATTGAAATAAATCGAATTGCTAAGAGAATGGGTAGCATTCCATCCGAAGGTATTTATTAATCAAAATGACCGAATATATAAAGCCATACCATAAATCAAACAATCTCACACCCTGCGCAAAATGGGCGGCTATTGAAAACCTCTTCCACGGGCCTCGCTCGGATCCTTCATAATAAATCTGGCGGGGGCGCTATTCTGCAGAGCAACAGGGAGGAGCTGGATGTGTGACGTCAATAATCCAGGATATCGTACATCATTTAACACCGGCATGTGTGACAATAGAACAGCTATAAACAAAAGGTGATCAAACACAAAAAGTCCAGCTTCTATTTATATTCCATTACTTTTATATAGCCAATTTAAGGGGTTAAACAACTTTGATATTTTCAAAAAACCGCTTTTGTTCCTTCATCTTTTAGAAGAAGAGTTTCTAAGAATAATTTTAATCATCGCAATTTCAAAAATTCATGAGATTGTGACGATTAAATGATGATGAAAGTTATAGCACAGAATGTTAGTTAACTTAGTAAAAACCACTACCAGATTTAAGGTCTACCGGTTTCGAGACGTACCCGTCTCTTCGTCAAGACCAACACTACACAACTATAATCACAACACTATACACCCCAACCATAGTATTGTTAAACTTTCACCAATATTGATCACATGCGTGTTAATCTTGTCTACTAGCCTACAGAATATTTAGGAATCTAACGAAAGAGAATGAGAGGGGCGTGGTCTAAAGTGGGTGTTACCAAATCGTTTGTGAAAGTTAAATTAAAAAAGGAATTGATTTGGCAAATGGATGGAAAATTGATTTGGTTATTAACCAAATCAATTTTCCATCCATTTGTTTAATTTAACTTTCACAAAATATTTGGTAACATCCACATTAGACTAATAGTGCATGCTTGTCTCTGACAAGATTAACACGCATGTGATCAATATTGGTGAAAGTTTAACAATACTATGGTTGGGAATATAATAGTGTTGTGAATATAGTAGCGTAGTGTTAGTCCTGACGAAGAGACGGGTATGACTCGAAACTGGTAGACATTAAATCTGGTAGTGGTTTTTATTAAGTTAACTAACATTCTATTATAACGTCTCAACACAAAGTTAATGCTTTAAATATTAATAATATAAAAGTTAAAGCAATTTGAAGAGAGCGTGGTAGATAAATTTTCAAACCAATCACACCATTCTTTTGCGTTTTTTTTCATACTCTTGGAAATGACATCTCAAAAACTATTACGCCTATTTCGTAAAAGTTTGCACACATCTTGCTAATAACATTATTTACAATGTGGCGTAGGTACCTACTATATTTTTGATAAGACGCACGGTTGCTTATTATTAAATTTAAACTCAGATTTTTTAGGAAAAAAATTAAAATTATTATCAGGCCGCTCAAATTTGCACAAGCAAAAATTTTCGATGTGCTACATCATATTACATTATATCATATAATAAGAAAATAATTAGCTTTTTCATTGCGCTGTGCATGTCACGGAGACGTCACATTTTCGGGACAGCGAGATATAACTCCGCCATTTTGAAATTTTTAAATTAACTTGTTGTTAAAAATATTAACCAATGTAAGCCGTAAACAAAGATAGTAAAAAGAATTTTATATGTACAATATTTTAATATAAATTGACGTCTAATGTTTTTTTATAATTTGAATATTGTACGTTTTGATGCCTCCCGGTGGTAACCCCTTAAGTTAAAAGACAGCTTTCGAGAGATGTACCTACGTCACGATATTCTTTTTTTATTTTATTATCATTTTTTAAATAATGTACTAGGGCAGGGGGGACTCGTGAAATTGAATCACGAATAAATTAGATTTTTAAATTCCAGCCGTAATTCATCCTACGGCTAGAAGTTTTATTTCCGACGTTTCTGTATCCAACTTCATGTCAATTCATAATTTATCTCAATTGTTTGCGCCCAATACAATTTGTCCGATAGATCTAGTCAAGTCGAAAAAAACTCGTCCTGAACCGTGTATTTTGACTCATCTCTATGTTTGTGAGTTTTTTGTAATAGACAAGTAAATTTTTCATAGAATGGCGTGTTTCTTCGAAAGATCTAATGCCAGGTGAGAACTGCGCGCACGTCACTCGCAAAAATGATATTTTTTTACAAATTCCATCCAAAACTCTTTGTGTGAATTCCATTTCTCCTTTCGATGGTGAATACCATCTGTCAAATCATAATGATTATTTACGATGACATTGCCATCGATGATATCATAAAATGTTTGATTTATTTTTGTGAAAAGAAACGTATATCTGGAATTAGTGTTATTCCCGATTTAATTATATATAAATCGTCTTCGAAATATATTGAAAAATTTTGCTGTATTACCTATATATAAAATATTTATTTATTTAGAAAATCTTGTTTACAATACTTCTTTTATAGTGCAGTCACTTTTGTGGATTGAAGCTACTCAGAATAGTTCATTATATACAGTTAATAAAATACAAAATATGTATATACCCTTATAGGTATATGCGTATATACAGGGTTATTTGTAAAACATTAATGACCTCGCAGGACTATTTTCCTGCCTTGATTATGAGTCGAAAATTTTCAAGCTATTATGACCTAATATCAATAGTTAAGGAGATATGCGACATCAAAGTTTGCATTTTTTTTTCAATATTTCTGTCTTATTTTTTGTAAAACGTTGGACTATCATTACAGTAACTCATATCGATTACGAAAAATTTATTCGTTTCAATACAAGTTAAATAAAATGATAAAAACCCTGAAAAAATTCCAATTGGAATGTTTTCAAATTGGAATTCGAAGGTTTTTATTTTTTTATTTGGCTTGTATTAAAGGGAATGAATATTTCACATTCGATATAAGTTACTGTAATGATAGTCCAACGTGTTACAAAAAATAAGTCAGAAATATTGAAAAAAAAATGCAAACTTTGATGTCGAATATCTCCTAAACTATTGATATTAGGTCATAATAGCTTGAACATTTTCGACACATAATCAAGGCAGGAATATAGCCCTGCGAGGTTATTAATGTTTTACAAATAACCCTGTATATGTGGTGGCCCAAGATGCACACACACACATGCCCGTGTAATGAGGTACCGCATACGCTGACATCGAAAACGGCAGGCCGTCGCCCTCGATACAAAGGCCGAGGCAAGAACGCTGAGAACAGCAAACAGGAGACAAAGTAAGCCGGACCAATGACCGAGTACAAAGGCAATGTATAGCAGGGGGCACGGAGAGCGAGGAAACTCGCCTTGCTGACCTAAACTAAATATCTACACGCGCGGCCGAGTAAAGACGAAATCATAACAACCCCGAGCCTTTGTTCTGGATCACTATATAAGCCGGCGCCTGCAGAGCCGAGTATCTCATTCGCCCAGTATCATTCTTACGGCGAAGCGCTCCCCGATCGAAGCCTCACTTCTCGGGAAGCTACCTATCGAGCGGAAGCTCTCGTCATCTGTTGATTCATTATTGTGTACCTATAATTATTGTACTTGTAACTTTTGTCAACATTTATACTTCAAATAAATTTTGTCAAACCATTGCGACTTTTACATCATCAACAACAGCAGAGATCTCCGACTCTACAAACGGAGTGGTGACCCTTGAGTTCAACTCTATCCAAAACCGGAGGGCTCATCCACCTCCTCCAAATATATATTTTTAATATAGGTATATAGTCGGTCACAGCATAAGCTAAGTTTATACCCACACAAGAGGCAGTTTAGTAGGCGCATCGTGGTTAATGTTGGCCGCTGAGCTGACCATGGGCGCAATAATATAAAAACCCGTTTACCATTTACCAATAGTAACGTTACCAAGCGAAGGCAAATATCGAATAAAGTATTTATCATAACGGTCAACTTAATCTGAAATCTGGAAACTATGGATAAGAGATAAATAAATAAAATAAAGGAACGCGAGAATTGGTAACAATGTTACAGACTGAGTTATTAATGTATAGTATATTAAACTCAAAAATTAAATTTTAAATAATTCAAATATCATTAGTAACTGTTGGGTAATAAAGCCACCCACGCGAGATGTTCACAAATAATTTTAAGGAAGTTTAATAACGTCTTAATGATTTTCCTTGATGTAAGAATTGTAAAGGTCAAATACACAACAAACAATACGAAAGCATTTTAATTATACCGCTATATTCTATAATTTATTAAATAAATAACAGAAAACCCGGCTTCAGGAGTAATCACCCGAGGATGTACACAAAGCATTCATATTATATGGTTATTAATATTATAATTATACATAATTTAGTTAAACCAAAATTTAGTGTTCACGCAAATTGCAATTTTCATTGCATTTTAATTTATATTTATTTTAAGAAGCCCAATTACTGAAATCGTAACATTACAAAAACACAAGCTTGAGTAAATCACATCTTTGGTCGATAGAGCGAAGAATGAACAAATTAGAAATGAATGTAATGGTGGATGTAGCGTGGTAAATAGAATTAAGAAAAGATATCAGAGACGGTTTGGTCATTTGGAAAGCATGAACGAAGAAAGTATGGTTAAGAAAATGGGGAGAGTGATGAAGGCAGCAGGAACAGAGGGCATCCGCGAAAGAACTGGCATTACCGGATACTACAAATATTGAAGGATGGCCCAGCCAAAAGTCTCAACAACCGTAGAGCATGCATGAGAAGCGTTAAAAGCTTTTAAAATCGCAGAGCAGGCATGAGAAGTGTAAAAAGCTTTAACAATTGCAGAGCATGCATGAGAAGTGTCAAAAGCTTTTAAAATCGCAAAGCAGGCATGAGAAGTATTAAAAGCTTTAACAATCGCAGAGCACGCATGAGAAGTGTTTAAAGCTTTTAAAATCGCAGAGCAGGCATGAGAAGTGTAAAAAGCTTTAACAATTGCAGAGCATGCATGAGAAGTGTCAAAAGCTTTTAAAATCGCAGAGCAGGCATGAGAAGTGTAAAAAGCTTTAACAATCGCAGAGCACGCATGAGAAGTGTTTCAAGCTTTAAAAATTGCAGAGCATGCCATGGGAAGTGTTAAAAGCTTTTAAAATCGCAGAGCAGGCATGAGAAGTGTAAAAAGCTTTAACAATTGCAGAGCATGCATGAGAAGTGTCAAAAGCTTTTAAAATCGCAGAGCAGGCATGAGAAGTGTCAAAAGCTTTTAAAATCGCAAAGCAGGCATGAGAAGTATTAAAAGCTTTAACAATCGCAGAGCACGCATGAGAAGTGTTTAAAGCTTTTAAAATCGCAGAGCAGGCATGAGAAGTGTAAAAAGCTTTAACAATCGCAGAGCATGCATAAGAAGTGTTTAAAGCTTTAAAAATTGCAGAGCATGCATGGGAAGTGTTAAAAGCTTTTAAAATCGCAGAGCAGGCATGAGAAGTGTAAAAAGCTTTAACAATCGCAGAGCACGCATGAGAAGTGTTTAAAGCTTTTAAAATCGCAGAGCAGGCATGAGAAGTGTAAAAAGCTTTAACAATCGCAGAGCATGCATAAGAAGTGTTAAAAACTTTTAAAATCGCAGAGCATGCATGAGAAGTGTCAAAAGCTTTTAAAATCGCAGAGCAGGCATGAGAAGTGTAAAAAGCTTTAACAATCGCAGAGCATGCATAAGAAGTGTTAAAAACTTTTAAAATCGCAGAGCATGCATGAGAAGTGTCAAAAGCTTTTAAAATCGCAGAGCAGGCATGAGAAGTGTAAAAAGCTTTAACAATCGCAGAGCACGCGTGAGAAGTGTTAAAAGCTTCGAAATCGCAGAATACGAATGAGATGTATAAATGTAGCCGAAGCAAAAACAGTGTACTAAGGTAGAAGAATAAGGCGTTCTATCCTCTCTGCGTACCCCTTTGGAAAATCTGCGTGATGGTTAGCTATCTCGTCAAACACATTTCATCACCGCTCGGCCGCCAGCTGTCGTACGCATCGTGAATGATATTTTGAATTGGCTTCGCCATTAAAAAATATTCATTTCCTTAGAAAGTTCACATTGTAAAAAACTAACCAATAAAAACCAAGTTTTTATTATAATCCCTTTCTCATTTACTAGTGGAATCAGGTTTGGCGCTTAATCTACGCATTGGGCTCGAGTCGGGCGAATCTACGAAGGCGAGTAATAAAAAAATTCGAAAAATTCAAAACTATACTATAATTATTTTTTTTAAACGAAAATTTGTTAGATCATTTTTATCGTCGCCATGAGTCTGTCTGCAAAGTTTCAGCTCGATTGGATCACGTGAAAAGAGTTAAAAAACGATCCAAAATTTTTTCGATAGACAAGCAAGTAGACGCTACGAGTTAAAAGAAAGGGAGTAAAAAGACACATAGGTACAATACGTTTTTGTAAAAATAATCTAAATTAGCTTTCCGGTGAGTTCCGCGTGACGAAACCATTTTATCGTTCACGACGTTGATTTTGATTAGCTCCATCGCAGAATAGCCCTTTAGAGCTTAATCCCGGTCGGAGGCCGAGTCCGCCATTACCGTCCTGTTGTCTTTATTGACTGTTATTGTTTGGGACAGGAACAATGGGCGGCGGCGGCCGGGAGCCGGGGGTGGGACTTATCCCTTTGTTCGCCGCTGCCCTCGGTTCCTCATACAAATACCTCCGAACGAGACTTGTCATCGGGACGGCTTAGTCTACGAATAAAATAATAATTGGCATTTCCAAAAAAATCAATATATATATATATATTGTGACGAAATAAATCATGTTCGTCACACTCCTTCGCGGAACACTAAATAAAAAGAAATATTAAATTACAGCGCAAAAAATAAATTACTGATAAAATCATTCGAGTCCACGTAGGTACTGTACTCGCTTTTCAGAACCGGGTACATTTGCGAACTTTTAGCGGCCAGTGTTATCGGGCAACGCGAACAAGATGGTTTCATTCGGATTTTGACACCCTCACATACAAGATGTGAACCATTTTTAAGAGGTAAGTAATGAACTGAGAGACGCCATTTGAAGTAGCATCGTAATAACATTGTTAATTGTAGATTTATGCTAATAAGTGAATTCTTATCAGGGTTCCTACGTCGGGATCACGATGTGACCCCATCTCCGGACGTCAAGCGTGCGGCCTATTGAAACGAGGTCCGGAAAAAGGATCCGCATGTTGGAGTAAGAACGTGCATCCATTGACCCACTGGATGCCGATCTTGTCCTGAACTGGAGGAAGACACCAGGGCGTGACGCAGCCGCCTAGCGTCTTCCGGACGATGCAGTTCGCACACAGAAGAAATTGGTATTCTCTGAATCTCAGTCTCATCTCAAATACCTTTCACTCGTCTGACGTCGCGGCATATAGTGGAGTTTTGTGAAGCGCCGGAGTTTAGCCGAAACGTCAGTGATTAAACCAACGATAAGGACATTTCGAGCCGCATACCGAAGCGTTATCATGTATCATTATTGCGTCTAACGCATTGTAAATGTAATTCTTTAGCGTCATGAATTTCCCCGGTCCACGACATTTGCGATAGCATTACCGCCAGTAGAGTTCTCAAATTGTAGGTTATGTTGCTTTATTTTTAAATTAAGCGGCCGCTATCGACAGTGTCGAGGATTGGCTAGTTTATCTTAAATTAGAAGTAGTGAAATAATTTAGTAAAATATCGTCGGATAAATTAGCTGTGGTTAAATTTATTGAATAAATTCTTATGTTGATTGCACAAAATGTATTGTTATGTAAACCCATCTTTGTTAATCTGTTGCAACTTGAACTTGTTAATATGAGAGGCACCTGAAGCGGCTCGAGAGAGAGAGTTCAGTGAGCACATCACCGAAGGGACCCTGAGATTGAAATAGAGGAGTAAGGTTAGTCCCATTCTTCTCCGATTGAACTAGCTGGTGATGACGAGGGGCTCAGATCATAAGGATCTGAACTCCACGTCATAATATATATAAATAAACCCGTGTTTCCCTACCCGCCAAGTTTTCTCCACAACCACCCACCGGTGGTTATGGTGGTGGACAGCTCTTGGTTTCACGTCGAAAATATACGAGTTTGGTGGGGGTGGCTGTGCGCGGGTGGGAGTGGGTGACGAAAAAGCGCTTTCCAGCACATTGTTTTGTTACGGGAAGGCTGCAAATGCTTCAGACTGTGTCGGTGAGTCTAGAAGGTTCCGAAAAAACCTGCTCTAGAAAGTTCTGGAAGGAGAACGTTCTAGAAAATTTCCGAAGGTTTTAAACTGAGTGGCGGAATGTGTCGGTGTGTCTAGAAGGTTTCTGTACATTCAAAAAATTTCTTGAAAGTTCTGGAAGGAGAATGTTTTAGAAGGTTCGCGAAAGTTCTATGACGATCCAAACAGTGTACTAAAAATCTACGCGTGCGAAGCCGCGCGGGCACAGCTAGTTCTAAATAAAATGTTTTGAGACGTGAAGGCACATTACATTAAAGTTGTATAGGGTTATACAGAGTGCACCAGAGTAAGCAGCAGAAACTTGGCAGGTAGATTCCTGACTATGTTATGAGTCTAAAATTTTCAAGCAACCATGGCCTAACATCAATAATTGTGGAGATATGCAATATCAAAGTTTGCATTTTTTTTCAACATTTCTTACTTATTTTTTGCAAAACTATCATAACAGTAACTTTTGTCGATTATGAAAAATTCATTCGCTTTTTAGACTTATAACATAGTCAGGTATCTACCGGCCAAGTTTCTGCTGCTGGCTCTAGTACACCCTGAATACGCGGTATGTATAATAATGTTACAAGGGGCTTAACAACAAGGAATTCGCGTTATCCTGTGACGCAATATTCCGGGAAGGACCTAATGCTGGACCAGGAGCGGGAAGACTGCAGCTTCCTTTGAGTCTGAGCACGTCCGCGGCCGGACCGCTCACCGCAATGCAAAAAGGAATTTTCGGACTACCGGACTACGGGCACACACGAATACATCAACACAACGTCGAACTTCAAAGTTGTTTCCCCTTTGTGCGCACTTTAGAGTATACACAAACTACTCTATTCTAAGGTGCGCACTGTACCAGCATTGTAGCTTATATAAAATGATGTGTTTAAAAAAATACATAAATTTATTTATGCTGAATTCAAGTCGGGTGTTACTAAAAATCTTAGGAAAAAATTGAAAAACAAATTTAAGAAAAGTATTTGTATTCACGTAAAGAAAATTTCAGTTGTCGTTCAGTTCTGATAAAAATTATACAGATTTCTATATTTTTCATGTTTGCGGCGTTAACTTTGTGGATGGACATAATTATTAAATTTTATTAATTAAAAACTTTGCATACAACTATGGGTAATCTTAGGTCTACCGGTTTCGACGCCACTGCACCTTAGTCAGGTATTTTAGAATACCCGGGCAGTACGCAGAACAAATCCTAACATTCTCAATGCATTACCTCTGACCACCTCTATGTGAATATAAAATGATAGGTTGCTCACAAATTTAATCCCGAGATCCTTAACATTCGACGGTTACCACCTTTAAGCCTCGCACCTAGCAAGTACTCGTAAATTCCCGATGTTCCTGGAAAGTTGCAGACATCACTCGAAAGTTGGAGGTGATTCCAGATCCTTCGGTAGTATTGTGCCAACTTCAAACAACTGTCACTTTGATAGAAGTGCGTGATTCTTTTTCTCGCCTCGTTACAATATACTGATTTATATTTTACTGTTGTGGTTTGACAAATGACAGTCGTCTCGAAATTCTCTTCGGGCTTTCGTAAAATACAGTACAGAGCTGAGCGCGGAGCTCGCTGGTATGTTGTACCTACGTATTATGTTGTAGAATGACCAGCTGACGCATGCCGACATTTTCCGTCACGTCTTCGTGACAGAGCACACGATGAGATGATGAGACTGCCCTGTCACTGTGTACACTGCACAGGCACTATTATAATTTGCCCACCGAATCGATAATTCTGCGCGATTTCTTGATACGACTGTTACTACGCGCTCACGGAGAGAAAAATCGTACAAAATAAATATAATATTATAACATCCATACTATCTGCAGGGAGAAGAATCACAAACTGTTAGTAATATTCTTACATTAGGAAGAAATCTAGAATTGGTATTATATTAAATCAAATATTAATAGCACTTACGCTTGATATATTGAGTAGGTACCTAACACAACACAGCGCACAATCTCAATTTGCTAAGTGCTTACTTACGTAGAAATCGAATAATATTGTCTCTGCGTACATAATCTTCTAGAACACCCCGGTAGTGGAGATTATTTCTCTATCCAGACAATTGACAACCACTCCTGTTAATTATAGCCGACAATTTAATCTGAATTTAAATTTCGTCCTTTGATAAATTGGAGGCATAGAACCGGATCTCTGACGATTCGGGAAATTTACATCGAATTGGGTCAACGGTTGGGTAAAGGTGGTTTTACGTTTAAGGGTCGGTTTTAGTTTAATACATATTAACATTTTGTATTCAAAAAACACAATTACAATTCGAGTTCTAAAGATGACAAACCTAGTTTATCGAATTACATCGGGGATTATACACACGTTTATATATTTTATTTAATATTAAATAAGCTGACCAATGCGAAATAAGACAGTTAATGGTAGGACTAGAAATAAAAACAGACAGAACCTGCCATCGTATCAAAATAAAGTGTTGTTATTGATAGTTTTATGAAAAAAATATTGTGTGTTTTAAAATTAGCCTACAATGAATAATCGTGTGTAAGAGTCTATAACGTAAAAGTAAGACAAAAATAATTCAAGTAGTATAAGTTATACACACTAAAAACCAGGATTTGAAAATATCCGATTTTTATACTAAAAAATCGGATTTTTTTAATATATATCCGATATATATCAAAAATTGGATGTATATCCTAACTTTTTTTCTGCTTTTTTGCACACGTCGATTGATACAATCAATTACGAAAAAATTTGAAAATTTATTTTTTATTTTGTGCACGAATTATTATTTATTAAATAAATGAATTGCATACAGAAAAAAGAAAATATGTGCAATTATTATATATAAGTTATAAAAGTTGCTCTTTCTAATGCAGCGTTATGGGCGTTTGTTTCTTTGTGTAAAATAAAAAAACGATTATATAAAAAAAAATATTTCGTATTCGAAATTCGAACTTAGTGTGTTGTTATATATCGTATATCAAAAAAATAACTGTGGCACTTTTTAAAATACAACTAGCGCTATCCAGTAACGACCGCAGATATAAAAAAATAACCTGTAGCATATTTTTAAAATACAACTAGCGCCATCTATTAACAAACGCAGACAGTTCTTTTTGGATATATAAAAAATAAAAATAAAGACATAAATATCGAGATATACAAGGTTATTTGGAAAACATTAATAACCTCGCAGGACTACATTCCTGCCTTGATTACGAGTCGAAAATGTTCAAGCTATCATGATCTAACTGACATCGAAATTTGTATTCTTTTTTTCAATATTTCTGATTCTTATTTTTTGTAAAACGTTGGACTATCATTAAGGTAACTTATATTGATTACGAAAAATTCATTCGTTTCAATACAATACAATACAAGTTAAATAAAACGATAAAAACTCTGAAAATTTTCCAATTGGAATTCGAATGTTTTTTATTATTTTATTTGACTAGTATTAAAGGGAATGAATTTTTCATATTCGATAAAAGTTACTGTAATGGTGGTCCGACGTTTCACAAAAAATATGTGAGAAATATTGAAAAAAAAAAGCAAACTTTGATGTCGCATATCTCCATAAATATAGATATTATTAGATCATGATAGCTTGAACATTTTCGACTCATAATCAAGGCAGGAATGTAGTCCTGCGAGGTTATTAATGTTTTCCAAATGACCCTATCGTGATATATATCCGCGGATATATATCCTCGAACCCTGCTAAAAACATACCGACATGTTTTAAAGACAGCTCACCTCCTTAAAATAATATTGCGATGTTACTACGTGGCTCGATACATTTGCCGATCAATGCACAGAGTCTATTGTACAAATACAGTTCTCCGATTCAAACGTCGTATGATATATCGTCATATTACCATGCGATCAGAAAGACATTAGCGACTCGTGTATTAGGCCCGCGCAGGGTTGCTGGCTTACTGTTGAGGGTACCCAACACTCAAAATGACCACGACCAGAAACATAAAGGAGCCTGTAGCGAGGGTGTAATTATGCCGACCGCAGGAAGGTAAAACGACTCAAGTGTCAGTTCACAAGAGACCATTTTGCAATAAAAATAAATAATAGTCGAGACGTGTGATCGTTGCAAAGCATAATGATCAAATAAATGTACACATTGTGAGGGTATAGGCAATACAGTTTTTATTATCGCGGCTTCCAGCCAACGTAATTTCGATTTAAATAAATAATCATAGCCAAAAATATTCTGCTTCACAATTTTATTTATTATGGATGTGGGTGACTTACAACGCTGCGTACATGAACAAAGATTTCAAAGGAAGAAGAATTAAATGATTTATATTAACCCATTTTTCGCTGACGTTGCGGCAGCGCAACGGTTATTTGAACGGGTCATATTCTGAGAATTCGGTAAGGAATTTCCGTAATTAGCTTAGGTGTGTATTGTCAAGGTCTTATTATACCCTTAAATAGGTTCAGGTATAAATATATTATATTTAGTTACAATTCAGAGGTCTTCAAAAAAGGACATGACGCGATACTCAGGTAAGCTATTTTTGAATACATTATATTTTTAAGATATTGCAAAATATTTAATTATTTTTTTATCATTTCTTAAAAAAAAATATTTGAAATTTAATAATAAATGGTTTTTGTAAAAATAAAAAACTTATTAAGTGCAAATATAATACGAATTATTTGGCCGTTGCGTCAGTGCAACGTCAGCGAAATGTGGGGGTGAAATCCATTCCAATATTTTACGCACGAATGCCATCAACGAATTTTAATATCGTGATTTTTTGCTTCAGGATGAATAAAAAAGATTTTTTACCGCACAAGAGGCTGCTGATTTATTGCATAGAACTGGATTGTTGATAGTAATGAAGAAGAAAACATTCCAGATGTAGTTATTTTACCTCCTGAAGTTTCCGAACTTACCGACGAAGAGGACTTTGATGATAATGATTTACACGAAGATGATATATATAACCATGTACTTAAGGATAAAGCAGGAACCTTGGAAGTAAATTCAAAAAGGTTGGTGAGTGAACCTTCAACATCTCAGTGTTCAACTTCAGGCGAGGCGAGCCAAGGAAAATGCAATGGTCCGAATCAGAGCCAAGTCTTGGACATTAGCTTCATCAGATGGATGAGTTTATGCTTTTGATCTATATACGGAGAAAACTGTAGAGCCTTCAAACATGTATAATTTGAGTATTGGAGGAAATGTGACGGGTCTTCTGAAAAATTTAGAAAATCCAGCTCACCACATTGTTTATTTTGATAATTTATTTACAACTATCCCCCTTATGATATATTTGAGGAATAATTTGTTTTTCGCCACTGGCACAATAAGAGAAAATCGTCTAAAGTATATTGGATCGTTAAAATCCTCCAAACAAATAAAAAAAATGGAAATGGGGTGAATTCGATTATAGATTTGAAAAGAAAACTGTGATTGTAGTTGTTCGATGAAAGGATAGTGGCTTCAAATTGTGATGGGATTGAACCAATTAAAAATATATCAAGGTATCTAATTAAATATTAAAAAAAAAACTATATAACAATCACTCAACCTAATGCTGTTACACAATATAATCGTTTAATGGTTGGAGTTGATTTAACAGATAACTTTGTTTCCAACTAAGAATAAAAGTTCGCGGTAAAAAGTGGTGGTGGGCCATATTTTCAAACTTCTGTGAATTGACAATATGTAATTCATGGAAACTCTATCAAATAGTTGATCCTGAAGAAAATATGTGCCTTTTAAATTTTAAAAGACATATAGCACCCACATTTATGTAATCATCAAAAGCGAACTTATTGTACATAGGAAAATCATCTACATTTTTAACATCATCAGGTCCAAATCCAGGCACTCATTATTTTTTAAAAAGAAATCAAAACAGAAAACGATGCAGGGTGTAATTCCCAAACATATTTTATATGTGAACTTTGCAATGTCGCCTTACATCATAAATGTCATGAAACGTATCACAAAGGAAAATAGAATCGCTAAAATCACGTAAATACTTTTATATGCTTTTATTGTTTAGTCATAAGTTTTATATATCCAGTATACGTTTTATCTCCATAAGTTAGTAATATGTTTAGTTATTAAGTAAATATATATTTTTCTTAATAGTGAATAAAAATCTTGAGAAAAATCTTGAGAAATAAATGTCCTAAAAACTGTACATATTTGGTTTCATACCTTTATCGTTTACCCCCCTATTTCGCTGACGTTGCGAAAATGCAACACCTCAAATTTTCCAAATTAAAAGATTTTTCCATATTTTTTTGACGAAATTTTTTTAAAGGTATAGTTTTAGAACATATTCTCAAATTTCATGAAAATCGAACAACGAGAACTGGTAGCGGCGTTTAATGGGTTAAGTAAATTAATTAACAAAATAAATTTAATAAACAAAAAGGAATTAATAAGTCAGAACTAATGCATTAGCAAACTCTGTAATCCCCAGACTACTACACTTATTAGGGAATGAACATGGAGAGGCGGCTGACATTTTTGCTGATAATATAACTGTGTACAGGACAAAGTTGATCCAATTCTTTACATCTCAATTAAATGGAAAATTTCTTTTTCTTCTTAAACTTCTTCTTTTAATTACATCTCAACTGAATGGAAAATTTCTTTTTCTTCTTAAACTTCTTCTTTTAATTTACACAAATCTATAAGATGTACTTGAAACTTTTTAACTGCAATCTAAATGTACACAAATCTATTATATATGCACTTGAATCTTTTAACATCAATCTAAATTTACACAATTCTATTATATGTACTTATACATTTTAACTGTATATCTATCTTATGTTATTTTTAAAAATTTATATTTAATATATTTGTATGTGCCCATAAGGGCGTTAAATAAATAAATAAATTTGTATATTAACAATTATAGACATGCAACGCACATCAATAGTAATCAATATTATAATGCGTCTATGAAAATAAATATTGTCAATTAGCTGTAATCCGTCAAAAATGACGGAAAATTGGTTCGGGTTTGCTGGCCGGGGGTTCATTCCCAGTCTCCGGCCGTTTAATTTGTTTTTTAGCCGTGAATTCAAAATAAATTACGGACGTTACACGAAGTTACGGACGGATAGACAGCGAAATTATTATGTTTGATATGTACACATTGGCTGCAATATTACGACAGGATAATTGAACCGATCGGCGAGGGTGGTCGAGGATATGTGTGTAACTGTGTGCTCACTGCTTATCCCTGAGAGAAAACGGCGTGACAAGTTACATACAAATGTTGATAATTACAATAAAAAGGTACTTAATAAAAATCGAATAAACAAGTGAACGGATACTGATTCAATTTAATACTGAAAGTCTAAATTCTCGTACAATTACTTTTTATTGCGTATACATTTAGGTTTATTGTTACGCAGCATTTTATTTTAAATCTGTAACTAACCGTATTTATTTAAATTCGTTTTCCTGCGTAAAAATAAAACGGAATTAACTCGCGATACGGGAGAGTCCAGTGGGAAAAGCAAAATGGAACCGAACGATGTAAAAAAAGAATTTCTTGCTAGCCAATAACTCGATATTCAACCAATTACTAATAAGTATGCTAGTAACTAGTACATGACTACAAAGTTTACAAAAATAGCGTAGCCGTGACGTTGACGCCTACCACTACCAAGGACATTAATAAATATTAAAAAAAAATCTAATTTCTCTCATTCGATTTCAGAAGGCTGTATTTACCCAGATGGGATACGTGCAATTTTATATATTTCTCTTTGTAATGTTTTCTGTAGGTTCGCCATCTCCCTCCACCCCCCTTCCCGCTCACTCACGAATGGCAATCAGTAATCGGTCAATTTCATGAAAATTGACAATGTTAGATATATCCTTCTCCCACGGGACAAATAGAAAAATTGAGACGGATGGATTTGGCATTTGACAATAGAATCCAGTCGGGTGTACGACATTTTGCTACGTTCGCGGTTTTGTTACATGAAATGGTTTTGAAATACGCGTACCTCGCTACATATACTTCTTGAATCTTTTAAATTTTATTTTGATACATTTGAGGCATTGTAATTACGTTGGTCGAGATGGACTCGGAGTAAACTTAAATATTTATTAAAGAATAAAGATTATTAAAGAAAAAATATTTATTAAAGAAAAAAGAATTAAAGAAAAGAATAAAGAATAAGGAAAAGAAAAGAATAAAAGAATTCAGGGAGTCGGCTGGGTGGCGGAAGAGGTCTGGGGGAATCGGGTAGGATGGGTATATTTTTATCAAATCCTAGAGTGCAACTGGGCAGAATCGTTAACGGATGGCATTCAATATAGTATACATGAATATCGCAAGGAGAGGGTGGTCAGAGTGAGACTGCCCATGTTTTGTGTAACTGTGCAGTTACGCTCAAGGACTCGCATTGTTTGGCTTAAATTGATGAAAGGATATAAGAAGACCAGACATACACATTACTTAGGTACATTCTTATATACATAAGAAATAAAGAAACTCATCTGATACAAATAAAAATATTTATTATTTTATTTTGTTTATTTGAAATATTACAATATTTTAATTATTTTTAAACTAACCTGCCAAATCAATTTCACTAACGTAGATGTTTTTATTTTATTTGTAATGATCTCTTTTTTTAGTGTGCCTGTATTTTCACGGGTAAAACACAGGGTTCAAAAGTCCGATATATATTAAAAATTGGATATATATCCAAACTTTTTTCTCCTTTTGTGCATTCGTCGATTGATACAATCGAAATAATTAGGAAATTTATTTTGTACATGAATTATTATTTATTAAATAAATGAATTGCATATTGAAAAAAGCTAATGTATGCAATTATTATATATAAGTTATAAAGTCGCTCTTTCTAATGTAGTGTTATTAGTATTTGTTTCTTTGAGTGAAATAAAAAATGGATAACATGAAACAAAATAAAGTAAAAAACAACCGTAGCACTTTTACAATACAACTAGTGCCGTCTGGTAACAACTGCAGATATCAAAAAAAAAACTTGTATCACGTTTTAAAATACATCTAGCGCCATCTAATAACTACCCCAGAGTTTTTTTGGATATATATCAAAGATAAAAATCAAGCCATAAACATCGTGATATATATCGTAATATATATCATAATATATATCCGCGGATATACATCCTCGAACCCTGGTAAAACCATTCATTGAAATAAAAAAATAGAATGAATATATTAGTAATACGCAGATTGAATACACGCAGATGAATATACGACTTTACTAATGATCATCGCCACTCGAAAGCTCTTCGTGTAGCTTTGACACTCATCGCGCCCCCATAACAAGTGGGCGCTTCAAGGCGCGCCGGGAGGTTCGACCAGTCGATGGGGATTACTCGGATAGTTTGGAAATGAAAGCCGTAATATAAGGGTGGCGCTCGCCGCCCTCTGTTTGCTCAGGGGGCAGTCGGCAGCTTCCTGAGATTGATTAATGGACTTCTGTTGAATGGAGAAATCGCTGGACCGTGTGTGGAACCAACTTATACGTGCGAAGGCTTTGTGCGCAAACTAAGAATAGTTACGAAAATATATTCATCCGTATTCTGAAAATAACAATGTCTGGATCTTTAAGATCTTTATCCCAACACTTAATAGACGATAATAAAAATTAAAAATGTCCAGAGCGGGTTTTGTAATTCTACGGCTCAAATACGCTGTATTAAAACATAATATAAAAAGATTGTTTCTTACAAACGTATTAATTTCTTCATCCACAGCGTCCAGATGAAATATCATGGCTAAACTTGTCATCACCGCGTTACCGCATATTCAAATCTTCCTATTTTGACATTTGACAGATAACAATTTACATCTTTCTCCCGCCCTCTATATCTATCTCATGTAGAAACTTATAGAAACAAACACCGACGTAAAGCTGTCTCGTTTATTTTTAATTTTTATTATCGTCTATTAAGTGTTGGGATAAAGATCTTAAAGATCCAGACATATCTATCAAATGTCAGAATGGGAAGATTTGAATACGCTGTAACGCCGAACGCGGTCATGATAAGTTTAGCCATGATATTTCATCTGGACGCTGTGGATGAAGAAATTAATTTTGTATTATAAATATGTATAATAAATAATAAAATAACACGTTTGTAAGAAACAATCTTTCTTATATCATCTTTTAACACAGTGTATTTGAGCCGTAGAATTACAAAATCCGCTCTGGACATTTTTAATTTTTATTATCGTCTATTAAGTGTTGGGATAAAGATCCAGACATTGTTATTTTCAGAATCGGGCCGATTGTAAGGGAGTAGTGGTGCACTTTGAGAATACAGTATATCTACCTGCCAAGTATGACGAGTCGTCGTCGCAGTAAGGTACTCGTACGACAGGTGGTGTCGCTCCCGGGTGTATCTCTTATTAATAAGTGAGGGCGAGATGTCGAATGTGTGTCGCCCTCGCGTGTAGAAATTCTATTATTATTTTACTGTGTAATGGGATAATCAAAGAAGGATTCAAAATATTCATTCTCCGTTAAGGAGGAATACCTACCTAGACATTTTGAAAAAATCGATTTTTAAATTTTTACATTTTCTTAAAGCTTGAGATCTCATGAATGTCTTGTGAAAATTTCAAGCAAAAATTAAAAAGAATAACAATGTGATAATAACGGTAATAATCCCTTTGTTGACTACGCGCCGCGCCACATGGCGCCGCGCAACTCGCAGGTAGCTGCCAGTCGGGCACTTTCATAATAGGAACGTTAGAACTGTTTCTATTATGTTTGTCAAGAGTGCTCGATGATATGGGAATTCTAAGCAAGGTTGAGGACTTATATTATGGACCTGGAATAGATCATTTTATGTTAGTTGAAAAATTTCGCGATTTATTCATTGCTCAGTTTTCAAACGCGTTTTACTCGAAACCATGTTTGTAAAATCGGTGACCAAAATATCTTGGCAACCACTGAACCGATCAACTTAAAATTTCTAGTAGTTATTCTATACATAATTATCCAGTCTTTGTTGTACGACATTTTTTAAGTGACTTAGTTTTTTTTTTATCGGCATAATAAATCCAAAATTTTCTTCCCAAAGAAACACTATTTTAAATTCAAACGCTTGCCATTTTGTCAAAAATCTATATTTTCAAAAACCTCTATGTAAAAGACTAAATTATAGTGTCAATTTAATTAATCATTTCGTTTTTTTTAATTCTGATGATAACAGATGAAATGGGAGTGGTCATCGCGGAGGACCTTTTTTTCGGCAGTCGACAGAACCCAAGAATTTTCCGTCAATGTTGAATATTTTTTAATAAAAAAAATTTAACATATTCATAAAAATATGCACTTTCATGTAGAAATGATATCGATACCTTAATTCATGTAGGTTTTCTTTAAAAAAAATCACAATTATTGCCTTTTTTCGCGCTTCGTAGGTAGGTATTCCCCGTTAACTTAGACACGATTATATAATATAAACGAGTAATGTGAGTAAATAAGCCTAAAATCGCCGGTGCTTCATGTAGAATAATTATATATATTTTTGTAATATTTCACTAATTGTGAGTTAGTTTCGCTACAATTAAACTGGCATAAAAATGGTACGTATGAAATGAAAATGTAATAATGATATCAAATATCATTGATTATCTAAGTCTATATTATACTTGTCCAGATGAAAGGTTGAGACCAACCAAAACTAGTTGACGAATTTGAAGTAATAAGAGGTTTAAAACCAAGTATTTAATTTTATTTTAAATTCAACAATAATTATTTTTTTAATACCAAATATGTAACGTCGCAAGTCATCTAGAGAGGCAACATAGAAGTGGCTAGATAGCCGCATACAGCGGAAATTTCGGCACTAATTTGTGAGCAGAATCAAAGAATCTTGCCACTAAGTCTACAAATCATCAATAAATGGATATTTCTCAATTAATGCGGACATTTATTTTACTCGACTAGGTCTTGTTAATATTTCTGATAAATTTCTTACTTGATTAATCAAAAGATAGAATCAGAAGTACGACTTCACGCCATGAATACAAATTGTGAATTATACAGGAGGGGGGAGGTATCGCGTCTGCATGGATTTATTTTACGTCGGAAATATTCGAAAAAATAAACGTAGGTAGGCATGTTATTCACGATGACAAATTTTAGAGACGCATTTTGTGGGCATTTAGATGTTTATGCGTTTTAGTAAAGACCGTTATCGATATGAAACTTAAGGAAAAGAAAAACATTATGGTTCGATAAAATGAAGCCTGAAATTGTTAATACAAATGGTCCGTGTGGTTCGGTATTAATTACTTCATGGAATGGAAGCGTTCTTATTAAGCGAATAAATAGTAAGTAAATTTGGAGTACCTACTTGAGATGTGGATCTTCAGAAGATTGCTCAGAATCAGCTGGATTGATCGCCTTATGAATATGTTACACTTCGGACGAATACAGAGAAGAGGGACCCACTACACACCCGGGGCCGTTCTATGAGCAATAACTCCCATATCGGCCCTACACTTTCGCCACCCATTTTCGTTTTTTTAATTCTTAAGTGGCCGTACTTACCCCGCCGACACTCATAGAAATGCGAGCGGGACAGGGAGGCGTCCACAAACGAATAAAGAAGATGTTTCGGCTTCGAATGAATAAAGAAAAATAAGTACATATTGTAATGGTAACTACGCACATCTCCCGAAACAGGAAGTAAAGAAATTACAATCCGTATTTATTGCCGCCGCAAGACTCATTACCGGTGTCACAAAGTTTGCCCATATCTCACAAACATCATCGAAACCTTCACTGGCTTAAATTTCCAGAGAGGATTGAATATAAGTTGTGCCTCACAATATTCAAGGCTATTCACAACATGGCCCCTCAATACATTACCGACTTTTGCATTGAATTTGCCGCCATCCAGTGTATAATTAGTATATAATTCCATTGTGACTCCGCATATTAATTACTGTTCAACAAATCTACTTTTGGGAAATGAAACTGAGAAGGAAAAAATACAAAAAACTCAAAACAGAGCCATGAGAACTAACTTAAGATGTAACAAATATACAAGAATTAACGATATGCTAAGCAACTAAAGGTAATGACAATTAGGCAAAAAATAATACAAAATGTCATAGTCTTGATGCATAAAATAAACCCTACGAGAAGTAGGGGGGATTTTAGGCTTCCAAAAACAAAACTGGCAGGAACACAAAATAGTTTGTACTATAAAGGTCTTAAACTGTTCAATGAACTGCCAGCAAATGTGAAAGAAGTAAATAGTCTCATTACTTTTCGTAGGTTAAGTGCAAAATATGTGAAAAGTAATTTTAATGTATGATCATATATTATGTTGTTTCATGTTTTATTTTTTAAAGTCTTCTTAAATTTGTGCCTATTTTATGTTTTAATTACAAGATGTAAGATTGTGTTCTTTTTGCAACTAAATAAAAAATATACAAACAAACCACTATATAATATATAGTAAATAACTTATTTTTTATATGTTTTTAAAATAATATTTACATCTAAAGCGCTCTTGAGGTGAATTCTCACGAAAACGACGCTATATAAATCATCCAAATATTTTTTTATTACAGTTAAAACAATAAGAATCCGAAAACTTGAATACCTCGGGTATGTAACGAGACATTCGGAGAAGTATCAGATCTACTGTCTTACAACAAGAGAAAGATGTGCGAAATACGGGAATGAAGGAGAACACAATGGCTGGAGAAGCTGAGGCAGTGGTGAGACCAGTCTACTGCGGAGCTTTTCTGGGCTGCAAGAAACAAAGAGATGACAGCCAACGTCCGTTGAGTGACAAATCACGAGAAGAAAAAACTAGGATACAGATTTGAATGTTAGAAGACAAAATAAATCGACATCCGCATTAGAGCTGTGTGTATTGTATGAATAAAAAAATATTTAAATAAATCATCGATAATATTATAAATATTTAAAGCATTAACTTTGTGGTTAGATATAATCACAGAATGTTAGTAAACTTGGTAAAAACCACTACCAGATTTACGGTCTACCGGTTTCGAGACGTACCCGTCTCTTCGTTAGGGTCAACACTACTATATTCATAATACTATACACCCCAAACATAGTATTTTTAAACTATCACCATATCAATATTGGCGATAGTTTAACAATACTATGGTTGGGGTATATATAGTGTTGTGAATATAGTAGTGTAGTGTTGGTCCTGACGAAGAGACGGGTACGTCTCGAAACCGGTAGACCGTAAAGCTGGTAGTGTTTTTTTTTTCTAAGTTTACTAACATTCTGTTAAATCAATTTACATACAGTGATACCTAAAGACAATAATGTCACGGGTCGTGGCTGCGGTACGGGCTGCTAAAACAATTTAAACTTTAATTTATTACGAAACGTTACTGGCCACAAAATTTGGTCGGAGCACCGTTCTTAAATTTACAGTAACTAAATGCTTCTAGAATATTTCATACACTATTATCCTCAGGTCACTCGTCCGAAGAACACTTTTTATTACGCTCTTTTTATTGCTTCGATCACTTTCTCGAATATTCTGTTCAATTTCGCACGTTATTTAAATCGCTAACGTTCGTACAATAAAGACTTTTCGCTTGTCGGTAGGTACTCGGATTAGAACGCGATGGCCCCACTTTTTTTCGCTACGGTTTTGTTGCTGGTAATGACGCGTTAGTCAAATATCAAAGAAGACTCGCTCCGCCATGCGCGTGCCAGCCTTTACATCGCTTACTAGATGTTTCGGCGACTTATGAGAACAGCCCAGTCGTTTCGAGATTCGTGTGGATCTTCCCAGAACCTTCCAGTATCTTATAATTTTAGTATAAAAGCATAGTGCTGTAAAATTGTCGATTATATGTAATTCTTTTCCGATTCTTAAATCTCGTTAAAATAATATATCGAAAACAGATTTTATATATGTGTTAATACGAAAATAAATTTTCAAGGTACAATTTATTACCATTTATATATATGTTACAAAAAGAACAGCTCGAATACAATATAAATCTGTAAAGAAACATTCGGCATTGCAGATGAAATAAAGATTTTATTCCGAGTTTAGATAAGTACCCAGCCAGGCAGTAAAAAAGGCGAAAGCGAAGAAGTAATGCTCCCACATTCTATTCAGAAAATATATCACTGTTTATTATGCTGAATATATTATAGCGCTGAAATATTCAAGAGGATAAAAACGCAAGAGGCATTAAATACGACGAAAGTGGAAACATATTTCTCAGCGAGAACATATCCTAAATAATAAATACCCTTATATTATATTATACTCGGGGCTTTTCACCCCTGATCAGGCGGGCCCGGGGTGGCTACTATCGTAGCATAGATACATCTATATAGCAATTTGTAAGGGTTCCTCAGACGGTTTGGTCATGTGGAACGTACGAGCGTGAAGCGGATGGTAGGGAGAATATGTCAGACGACCAGTGAGTGATACGCCAGGACAGTATGGTGTTCTACACTATCTGCCTACCCTGTGGAGAAACGGCGTTCGGATTACTAGGGGTCTGCAGACAAATATTGTAAGATATACATTATTATAAGATACAGTTTGGCTACCAGGAGCGCAACCGAGTGGGGAGGATTTAAAAACGATATGGCGCTAACATGCGGTAATTATTGACTTATTCAAAGTATGCTTGTTTGCCAAGTCATCTGAATTTATTAAAAATATTCCGATGTGTCTGATATCAGGACCTACGAATAGATTGTCTGGTTTTAGTGTTCCTATTTTAGAATGAGGTCTCATTTCTATAGAAGGTTTTATAAAATAAAGTTTACGCATTTGGCATAAATAATCCTGCTAATAGGTTAATTTTAAGATAAGACATTATGTGTTCTATACTACTAAAATATGAATATATTTAGGCAACGCGACGTTACAGAGATTCGTGTTGATATTAACAGTTAAAAAATAACATTTTCGCTGTATTTTCAGTTTGTGGTTCAATTAAAATATCAACCGATTTTTCGGCAGATTAATTTTAATAAAAACAAAGCAACGTCGGAACAATAACGAGTGAAATCAATCATGGCACAATTAATTTGATAGAATAATTAAACGTTTGACTTCGAATTCAGACAAATTAATTGACGTATTCGCATTTAATATTAATTTAATGATTGCGCTCTCCAAACATTGGAATATGATTATTAAGGGTGACATTCTGGTACAGGCTGGCCCGTGGGAGGCGAACAGCTGTTCGTCATACGGAATGGTCAGCAGTGGCGGCTGCACGCAACACCGACTGATGACGAGCTAATTCCACGCAACGTAAAACAAAAATAGTGACGTTGTTCTACAAACGTGTCAAGTATATCCTTACCTAAGCATATTAGGGTTATAAAAGCTCAAAAATGTAATAAAATGCTTAGCAATGTAAAGCATTCATTCTCTGCCATTGCAACGCGCGCGTTGTAGAAGTTTCTGGAAGCGCGGGGATATGAGATCCGAATTGTTGTACAAAAAGCGTATATTTGTAGTACAACGATTCGGAATTTCATGGGAAATATGCTGAATTTGAAATATGATGGTTTTCTGAAATAAAATTACGATATTTTGGATTTTTGGATTTTAAAATTATGCCAATTACAAATTTTCCACTGAATATAGTAATTTGTAAGAACATAGTTTATTAGAATATGATAATTTATTAGAACAAGTGTGACGTAGTAAAATTATTTTAACAGCGAGTGGAGAGGGTGGAGGGGAATGTGGGACGGGAGTGGAAGGGAGGATAAATTGTACGAATTAGTTTGGGTGCGGTTGTGTAGATATTGTTTGTTTCATGTTTCGTATCATTGAGTTGAAAATCTCAATGTGGTGATAGTTTGTGTTAAATGAATTTGTGGACCTGTTTAAAGGAGTTTTGTTTTGAGTTGGTCTTACAAAAGGGGAGTGAAAAGTAGGTGAATGTCTGTTATTGCGAGTTGGGATGTGGTAAGATATTCGTTGAAGAAGTTCCGGACTATCAACTAGATTGTGTGTTATTTTGAATAACATCACCGTGTCAGCTATGCAGTGGTGTACAAGATACCCCATACAGAGTATCTGGAATACAAAATGCAAGATACTTTAAAATCAAGTATTTCAAATACCAGATACAAATAACTTTCTGGAATGGTATCTGAAATACTAGATACAAAATACGTATCTTCCAAATACTTTTTAAAGATAAAATCCTTTTGTAAGAAAACATTTTGTTGAATGTAAGTTTATTTTTTTACGTGAATTATTTACGAATAAATCGCGTTCATCGCGCAAATGTGACAAAATAAAATATTATATTTTTAAGGTTTTAATTGAGACTTAGTAAAACCAGTTCTTCAAACATTTTGTCGCTCATTTTTATTCGATGAGGTCTCATTTTGGTACATCATTGGAAAAAAGTATCTTAGCAATCTTAGTATTTACAAAATACTAAGATACCAAAATAATGTTTCTAAATACAAGATACAAGATGAATATTCAGAAATGTATTTCAGATACAAGACGAAAATACGTATTTTGGATCTTGTATCTGTATTTCAAATACTGGCATCTTAGATAAGTCACATCTCTACAGCTATGTCTCTTCAACACATTAAACACTGTTAGTGGTTCATTGCAAAACGTTGCGAGCCGCCGCTGGCACTGGTGATGGGTATTATAATACAAGTCCAAGCGGTGTCGGAAAAGCACGTATTGGGGGGCGGATAGTAAGGGATGCATAGATTAATATCATTTACGTCTAATTTTAAATAATCATAGGTACTATATGTCAAGCTCCTGTAAAAACTAAAACAGCTTTAAATGGGGATTGGAGGAGGGTAGAATAATAATTCGATAAGGATATTGATAAGGAACGAGACAAGTGCGCACGAGTGTCTGTGTCATCATCCCGCACCGCCCCGTGACCGAGGTGCGCGGGCTTCTCCGCCATTTTGTTTAATTGAACTCTATTAAAAGGTCGTTAGAGCAGAATGATCATTATCGGCGGAAGGTTTCCCGCACTGCGCCAAGTAATCAAATAAAGTTAACCAACTTGAAAGCGATCATCCAAGAAAGTTCCCGCCAAAAGCGTATTGTCTATTCAAATTACTAGAGATTTGCGATGGCGAATTCGTCGATAGTTAGGTACTCCTTGGAGTGAAAGAGAGAGACCAATACTGTTGAAAGTAATGGATACGAAATCAAGTGCAGTTTGTATTATTTGTATGTATGTATTATTTTTTATATATAATATTACAGTAGGTATGTATTTTGGAAAATTAATAAAAATAAAGCAACCGCGAAAATAAACAGTTATGTCTTCTGTGTAGAGTTGTCTGGGGTTTCGGATACCATTTTAGGGGAGAAATGTGGGCCGGTATCAACAGTAATAGATGAAATAAATAGTCCTTACGTATTACAATAACTTTTAAGGAATATATTACAAACTATGTGTAAGCATTATATTATATTAACAAAATATAAGACAGTGTTTATTTTTTTATATCCAAAAATAAATTTTGAACCCATTGCAGACAATTAGATTAAAATTGAGAACAAACCCAGTGTAATGCAGCTACTAAACCTGGTCATCTAAGCAAATAAAACACCCAATGGACGATGGTCCACCTTACAATTTTCGATATTTATTTTTAAAGAGATTTCTTCACATCATAATTAATATAATGGACGATGGTCCACCTTACAATTTTCGATATTTATTTTTAAAGAGATTCCTTCACATCATAATTAATATAATAATATAAGAGTATCTATTCCAAATCTGATTACATTAAAAAATGTAACATCTCTCTACTATCGATTAGTCTAATTAGTATGATAACTGTGTAATCACAAAATTAACTTTGTTGAATTGAATTGTAATTGATATATTATGTTTATTCAAATAATCAAATAATCAACGCAATTGATTATTTGTGCACACTTACACGACAACAAAATATCTATTATAAAATTCCTAATTTGTTCACAAAATAAGTATTCAATTTAGCTTTTGGTAAAAAGAATTGCGCATAAATACTATTCAACAAGCACGAAAGAGATTTTATTTTATTTCGGTTCATTATGCAGATTTTCACGGACTACGGAAAGTACGTAATTACTTTTAAAGAAATACTCTGAATCGAAAACTCTAAGTAATCCAACATAAAATCCTTTTGGCAGTTCTCTAACTACTTAACAGAGCATGCTCCCAACTATCCAGCTTCTACGAACCTCGATAGTAAAAACAGTAATAAAATTAAAGGAGACGTTAATTTACTAGCAGACTTTTTTAAATCCGTATATGTGGAAGATACAGAAGATAGCTTCATGTTCATTAACCAAGTCTTTGACTGAAGTACTACCATTAGAAAATCTGCCAATCAATGCATTTGGGTAGCTCTTCTTGAGATAGAAGTGTCAGCTTATCCATTGTTCATTTTTCCAATCAATCTTTGTTTGAAGGACGTTTGAAAATTATATACTTACCTAACTTCTGTACGAACAAAAAGAATTTAAAAATGACGTTTTTAGCTGTGGATCCATTTCTTTAATTCCACAATCTAAAATCATTTGAAAGAATCTCAGTGGACAACTCACGGCATACATAGGGCATACAATTACTCTCTAACAGCACAGCTTTTTTCCATCACGTTCTTTCACAATTTCCCTGGTTGCGGTAATGATTATACCTACCTAGTGAATTTGTTGACAAATTTTATCAAAAATATGAAATAACACCGACTAGTGAGATGTTAATTGTCGAGTGAAAACAATTGAAAAGCTTATTTTTAAATATTGTTTTATCTTTATTTTTAAATATATTTTTATTTATTATTATGAGATCCCGATCTCGCGCGATCGGGATTGCATTCCCTAACGACGATGTCCCGGTAGAAAGAGAAGCTCGTGACTTAAAACTTTAGACAGCGGTTCGGCTACACGACTTTTCGGGGCATTTGCCCCGAAAAGTCGTGTAGCCGAACACGTGTACACAAAGTACGCTGAAAGGTATAAACTAAAAGAAGTTAAGGTATAAACTAAAAAAGTTCTAAACTCGAAGAAGAAGAATAAAAATTCACTATAATTATTGTAGTGAATGATCTTATAGCTAAAACAGGCATTGGAAAGTATGGAGAATATCCTAAATACTAAGTTCAACATGAGAATAAACAAGGATAAAACAAAATTGATAACCGTAAGCAGAGACGAATTTACTAATGTCAGGAGCTGCAATAAGAACGCAAAAGTGTTTGTCTATCTTGAGAGTAAAATCACACGGGATGGCCGTACAAAAAGAAAGATTGACAGTCGCACCCACCAAGCAAAACTTGCGTTTAACAAAAAATCAAAGATTTTCGAATCCAATAATATAAATCTAAAGCTCCGCAAGCAATTAATAAAAACTTATGTGTGGAGTATTTTGCTGTAAGGATGTGAGACATGGTGCATTAGTGACAGAGAAAAAAAAACGATCAGAAACCTTTGAGATGTGGATCTACAGAGGTGCCCTAGGAATTTCCTAGAGAGACCACATTACAAATGAAGAGGTTCTCAGCAAGATCGATGAAACCAGGCACATGACGAATACCATCTCGAAAAGACGTGTAAAATGGATGGGGCATATCTTACGCCATGAAAATCTGCTCAAAAATATACTGGAGGAAATGGTAGAGGGAAAGATTGCCAGAGGGCGCCCTCGCCGTGAATATCTCGAGCAAGTGTGCCAAGATATGAATTGTGCCTCCTACACAGAGCTGAAGAGGATCGCTTTGCTGCGAAGGAGATGTGCTTTGCTGCAAACCAATACCCCGGATTGAAACCCAGGAAGGAAGGATCTTATAATATTAGTCTGTAACGATGCGCGCAAGTAATAGATTATTATTGCCTCTCGCACGAGTCGGTCCTAATACGTTAGCGGCCCAACGTTGCATGTTCACATCCCCTTTTCGGCAAATCGGCGGGGGGAGGGGGAGGGGAGGGGGGAGGGGCTGCGGCGACGGATCGGCGCGCTCCGCAACACTTTAAATCGCGGGGGATAAACTTTTCTTATTCCCAACTCAAACGTGAATTTGCGCCGCGGCCGCCCGCTCTAAGGGCTGTCTGGCACGCCATTCGGTTTCTTATTCCAGTCACCGCTGTTTGCCCAAGTGCGCGACCCACCTATTACGCTGTGTCACGAACAATACTTTGTATTTGCATTGTTTTATTTGTAACTGTGTTGTTATAATTTGCCACATTAAAGACATTAACGCAAATTATGGGGACCAAGACGTGTGTTTTGTACGTTAAATAAATATCAAATAACTACATATACACTAGAGCCCGTCAAAATGACGGTCCTCTTACATGTCGGTTCCTTAGGAATAAGTATTTGATTATTTTATTAAAAATAACTTTTTTCGTAACTCGAAAAATATCGTAATTCGAATTTTTCTGTTTCGAATTACGAAATTATTATAATTGGGATTAGTTTGAATGCTCAGCCTCACGGTACCGAGGCGGTACTCCAAGTGTTAAGCGAGGTAGCGCAGAGTGCAGGCGTCCCGTACTGAACTACTATTCAAATACCGCGGGAATGACTCGGTGTAAAGTAGGCTTCGCGGGCTCGCAGTTGCGCGGACTCGCAAAGTGCGATGTTTCTTTCGTACCGTAATTTCAGTGCAACGTGCTCCGAGTAATACAGAGAAAGTAATCGACAAACATTGATTTCTTTCCATTGTTCTGTATTGCACACGAGTGCAAAGTTAGCTGGGCGGCTTAAAGCTGTAACACCGACAGGGAATGTAGCTAGCTATTGACGTAGCTCATTAAGTTATTCACAAAGCAAAGAGTGGAAGAAATTGCATTAACGAAAAAAAAACATTTTTTCGATTAAAATATGTTACCTATTGAGTTATAATTGTGTCCGTACAAAAACTATAACATTGGTTAATATTGAATTAACATTTTTTGTAAATTTTATTATTAACCAACCACCCTTTTATTATATAATATATACATATATATGTTTTTAAACAATAGAAAAAGTAAGCCACACGAAAAAAAGCCGAGCTTATAAACCTTACAGTCAAATTTGTTGCATCAAACATGTTAGTTTGCTTGCATTTAACATTATTCTCCACAATTACACCCAGCACCGAAACACGAAAATATACTTCCTCAAATAAATGGAATGAATACGTATTGGTTATTTTTTAAAAAGATGCGCACCGAAAGTTTCGTGGGTTTGTCGTATCGTAAAACTTTTCCTGTGTTGGGGAAATCTGAATTTGATAACGCCAATTTCTGTCGTGGAACTTGCGCAATTTTCCTAGGGGAATAATACTTGAGAGATTAGGAAAAAAACGAAAAGTTTTTTCATTAATGTATTTCCCGGAAATGGCAGCAGAAAAGATAAAAATAACATATAAAAGTACACATAATTTGACAAAAAATATATGTAATAAAAACTGGTAAAATGATTAATCGTGCACTGAAGAAGAATATTCACTGTTGTTTCGTCACGTTGGCACAGATGTCGATTTTTGCAGAATATTGTTTTTTTTATGTGGCAACACTGATTTGTCTCTATCGAAATTTATCCCACCCTCCATAGTACCAGTTTACCTTTCGTTTCCATAAGTCTCGCTAACTCGTTGTTAAAGCGCCATAGTACAAAGTTTCTCGCCTCTTGCCCTGTAAATTTTCGTCTTGTGTTTAATTGCGCATCCTATAAACATTCTCTCTTCTCGTCACCGCCGGACAACGGGATTTAACGCGTGTTGGTGGCCAACCGAGTGAGTCAAGTGTTTGGTGAAGTGACATCTGGAAGGGCGACGAGAGACAAAAGTGAGTCGATAATTCCCATCCTTTCTCTACCAATACAGTCCATTTCTCGTCTCGTCATTCCTCTTAACCTTCCTATTCTTTATCACATTTCCCGCCACCCCCCATGTATGCGGCGAAACTTGTCGCGTACGACTGTGCTATGCTGATATTATTTCACTTACACGCATAATCCATTCGTACTTTATTATTGGGCTCTATCTAACAAAGTTAAGAAGATAGAGCAACATCTCAACCGTGACACACGATTCTCACTTCTTTGAGTGAAATCTCATGGATTGTTCTCGGATTGTAATAAAATCTCACGGAGGCTTCCAAGAGGGCCACCTTTGTATTTGGTTTAGCTGGACAGATTTTCGCGGCCGCCTTCAAATTCCGGTTTTATCAACAATCACGTCATATATGTTTCCCACAAGCTTTCTCACTTATTACTTCTAAACCTTACTTATATTATGTATATTTTTAACGTATTCATTAATATTATTATATTTTTTAGAAAAAGGTCAACTATATCATGTTTTTTTAAACTATTATCCTTTATCTTGATTCACCGAATTTGATTACAAAATCCACCATTCTTGTTATAAGCCTGAATTTTACAGTACTTTATTATAAAGCGTTGAATTATAAAGAATATTATAATAGAATAAGTTATGTTATATGAAGACTCGGAAAATCGAACGCAAGTAAGAAATGCACTTTTGCAAAAGCGTTATTTCTGTATTCACTAATCACAATGCTAAACTAAACACTTACCCAAATGACAAGCTGTTCTGAAATATTTCAGCTGTTCGCTCACTTCGATAAAAGCATGCTAATCATTTAATTAAATTAATAAATTTAAAAAACGTTTATGAATCAAATATAAAATAATAAATATAGATTGCTTTAAAAATCCCCGAAAAATATTTTTCATTATTTTACTACCATGATTGGCGGTAAAAGAGAAATGCAAAAACGTCACTGACTTTCTCAACCATCCCATAGTGACACCTTCATAATAATATTGCGATAAACACTATTGTCAAATTCTAATTAATGTAATCAATATGGATCGGATAACGCCAGGATGCAAGACTCTTAAAGCTGCCACAGCACACAAAAAATTACAATGAGGGCTGTGACATTTGAAAAAATAATAAACAAGAGAAATACAACATTTGGCAAGATCTGTTTGTGATTTCGGGTTATTTAAATTGTCATATTAAAAATTGATTGTCATAAAGAAAATACTCATCCAAAACAACATTACTGACATCCATCCCCGCGATGAAATGCAGCTCTCTGTAAATTACTCCGTGGCGTAGATAAACATCAGAACAAATTTGGCCGTTTTCATGTCGATTTCCTTTGTAGTGTTGGAATGCGTCTGACCGCTAGTCGCAATTCGGCATACTTATCCACAGATACGGATCAACTAATTAATCAAAATTATAATGAATTATTTTACATTTCCTGAATAAAATGCAGAAGAGAATGCAGTGGATTAGAAGTGCACGAGCGAGACATTGATCGCTGGCAAATGTAGCTTTAATTCTGAGTGCACGATGGTCGCTCTCGGTTGGGTTTTGTGATTAACGCCTTTTGTGTTTCCCCCACGATTCCTGACACCGGTAATGGGATTTCGTATGTATTTTCATTACTTCCAATTTATAACTGCCAATCACTCCTCGGTAAGTAAGCGCGAGACGGGGTTACTTCGGGGTTAGCAAGGTTTCCTTGTTTTAGTGCGGGTGAATAATTTGTAAGTTTACTCAAAGACGGGTAGTACCTACCAACATCTAATATATACAATTAACAATTAATTAACAATGTTAATTATCATTAAAAATCAGTGATAATTATAAATAGATCAGAAAATAATATAATATTTATTTGAATATTTTATTTTGGGTCACATTATCATTTCAGTCAATATGTTCTTATGTTAGATGGTATAAGTCTAACTAATCCCTTTTTATTTGATCGATTTCCAGTGGTACTCAAACCATTTAACTTTAAAATATGCGCAACATCTTTAAAAAAAATGTAGGTAAGGTATCATGCTAAAGGATAAACTAACGAACACCTCCGGGTATGCGTACAGAGGGTAGAACGCAACAATTTCGACCTAAAATGTGGGCTTGTCAAAACATGTATGTATATATAAAAATACACTTTGTTATGACAATCAAAGTTAAGTTATTAAAACGTTATTAATTTTTTCCACGTATACTGTGGTGCAACATAATATACACATAATTGTAACAATAATAGTGACAAATGAAAGATTAGATCAAAACCTGTATAATTCCTGCATACTTTGCAAATTCTTAAAATATTCGATTTAAAAAATATCTAATATTCGATTTGGTCAATGCAAGAGGCTAATTTTCTACATAATCAATAATTTAAAACATCTACAACAAATCAAAATATGCGAGTAAATGAACAAAGAAACATCACGGTGAACTAAATTATTAATAAATTGAAAAAAACTTCTTCAAAAACAGAAAAATAATTTTGTGGTGACAATATATTAAATTAAAAAAAGTTTATTGAGAATCTCTGTGTCCCTTATTAGCATTATGACGCGACCAACTCGTAACAAAGGATCTCGACGAAGAGATTAACAGATGTTTTTGCTTTAACTTGATAAAGCGTACTTGATAGAAGTTTGCTCTTCACAATGGAGAAATAATAAAGCTAAACAATGAAAAATTTATACGTATTTTAGATAATATCGTAGGTTTAAATAATTATTTGTAATCGATCCACATGTATTCACTGAGGAAATTAGAAATAAAGATGTAATAAATTATTACTAAAATGTAAGGCTTTTGCAATGAAAAAGCGAAGCATGTGTTTATTGATTAGATTAATTCGTAGTTTTCTACATGTGCGAAATGTGGGTCCATCAATAAAATTTAAATATTGAATGTTCGTAAATGTAGGAGAAGAGAAAATGCCATAATGGTGACCAAGATAACTCTGGCAACCCGTGAGGGGATGAGTTCTCAGTTTAAAGATTTATGGAGAAGACACATGTTTACCTACTATAGCAGTGTTTCCCAAACTATGGGTCGCGAGCGGATATTGGGTGGGTCGCAGTCACAACACCGTGCAACGCGTCTCGTCCGGGTCGTGTCGTGTTTATAATAGATAACGAAGTGCATCCAGATATCAATGTAGTGTCTGCAATTTACACTCATTTAACAGAGTTGAAAAATAACTTTAACGCCAAATTTGAAGAAGAGATGAAAAAGTTCAACAGGATAAACTGGATTTAAAATCCATTTCAAGACTACATACTGACTAAAATGTCAACAAAAAAGCAAGTGAGGAGTTGTTGATTTATCAGAAGATACATCGCTGAAAAATACTTTTAATCGCAAGCAATTAGCGAAATTCTGGCCTTCAGTTGCCGACACTTAGCCGTGAAAGTCCTACTCCTCATCACTCATGTGAAGTGGAACGTTCTGCCATTGTTTCAATTAAGACTAAATACAGAAATAAATTGGACGTATCGAATTCACTGCGATTAAGAGTTACCAAAATTGAAGTCACCGCTAATGCTGTTATGACAAAAAATAGGCAACAAATCCATCCTTCCCATTAAAATATCACATATTAACATTTTTTGTAGTTAAAAATTTCGATGATATTTGGAGGTTTTTCTTTTTTCCTTAATTGAACAATCTTTCATGTGGTTACAATATGAATTGAGAAAATTTATTCAGAAGGTGAATCCCGAAATTTTTTTTTGGTGGGTCGCAGTCCTGTCAACTTTGGGAACCAATGCTATAGAATTCTAATTTGTTTAATACAAATGAGATCATTGTTAATATGTTCATTATTATTTTAGTATCCATATTAATGTTGAAAAAATGGCGGTCTCCAAGCTACCGAGTGTAGAGGGTATCTGGGGGCGAGAAGGCTGAGCTGTGCAGGGCACGTTGCCAAAAGCGAAGACTCGAGAGTACCTACTCTGAAATTTGGAAGGAAATCCGGTGAGAGCGCGACCCCTGACCCACGCCCAAAGATGAGTGCGGATAATATACACAAGACAAGACGCACTGCGGCTACAAATTTCCCATTAGAGGAGCTCAGCTGAAGATGAAGATCCGAATGGTCTTTAATTAAAACAATTATATTTTTTTTAATCAATTACCATTCTGTTTTTACTACCAAAATATTTTTTGGTAAAAAAAAATTGTGTAATAAAAATGCAAAAGCGTATTAGATTATGAAAAAAATAAATTATTACGTTGTTTTGTCAAAAACGAATAGTTTTGAAATAATTTTACTCCTTTCTTTTTAGCGAAATTTAAAATGAATTAAATTTAATAAATATTGTTAGTACTGAAATTTAAAATAAATTAAATTGTAATAAATATTATTATTAAGTTCTGCGGGTTAACTATTTTAAGTGTGACAGCTGTTTCGGCTTGCAAGGCCATTATCAAACAGTGGATATACCACGAATAAACGACTTATAAGATTTAAAGATTTATTTATAAGAAATGGCGAACGTTACATTGTGTAAAGTGATCACTTAAGCCAACCATACGATAGGTCGTAAGTCCTATGTATACCCAAAAAGACTTCTATACCTACTTTCCCATAAATAAAATACAGTTTCGTCTCTGTGAGACATCTATAATATACATTAATCGACTTATTTATAAGATTTTTATTTATATGTCTTATAAATAAATCTTAAAATCTTATAAATAAGTCGTTTATACGTGGTATATCAACTGTTTGATAATGGCCTTGCAAGCCGAAACAGCTGTCACACTTAAAATAGTTAACCCGCAGAACTTAATAATAATATTTATTAAAATTTAATTTATTTTAAATTTCAGTAATAATAATATTTTAAAAATTCATTTTAAATTTTATTAATATTAATTATTAAAATTTAATTAATTTTTAATTTCGCTAAAAATAAATATGGAGTTCTACAAATTAAACACAAAAACCACAGTAAAAAATTTACTCCTTAAGAGAATTCGTGGTAGTTCAACACTTAGCATGTCGAAACATTGTAAGAAAGAATTATTGATAATAGTAGGCGTATAAAAAATATATAGATTACATAGAGAAAATCAATCACAACTATTCAGAGTTGAAATCCTGATTAGTTGTGGCGAAATCGTACAGGATAAGATGGGCAGGACGCACAGGACGTGCTGTCGCATTGAGGATACCTAATGGACGGGGACCTCTTGTCGGATAATGTAAGGATACCTGGAAGCTTTTCGTGTTGCATGAGACAGGGCAGAAGACTCCTGGCGCTCAGTTGTATACAGCGAAGGCTCTCGGTAGGCCGAGAAGCCATGGGGAAGTTGTAATAGTAATTACTCAAGCATTATGATAAAATTATCAAAAACCTTTAACGGTGGGTATAGTCCACTCTTTTACAATCAATTTTGTTGATTTAAATATTATGAACCGCATTTTGATTTTCCTGAAAGGACAATCGAAAGAATTCTTAATCGCGAATATTCTTCCAAGAGTAAATATATAGTTTAAAAAACCTGGAAAAATAACATAGAAAGGAATAAAAAATAAAATACAACATATTTGATTCCTTTTTCCGTAATTAATTTAATTTCGGGCCTACTACTCTAACTCGTACAGTTAGATCTTAAAAAGGTAAGTCCTGTTATTGAATTTTATAATAAAATATTTTAAGGAAATGTACGTTGAAAGATCTTGTACATGGAAAAAAGTTGAATCGAAAAAAAATGTTAATTTACGAAACGCAACATTTTCGTTCAACAATAACAAAGCGACCGACGAAAAGTGAATAAATTTGACCAAAATGAAGTGGAAATATCTTTCATAACCGGTGGCACCCCCACCCCAGGGTAGGTACTCAATAGCGGCGATGTATCGGAATGTAAGTGACTTACTAAGTGTACAAGTAATGGCCCGGAGGCTCCGTATTTGCTTAGGCTTCACATCAAAGGGGTCGCGTGATATTGAGGAAATTGTATTTAAACTGTTTTCATTATACCGAATTTTGAAGCAACAATGGCACAATACTCGCTTGTGTTTCTAAGAGGGTTAATAAGCGTTCACAGCCAGTCTGGATATTGGAAGTTGATTAAACATTTTCTCAATGATCCATCAAAGAAACCAATTACATCGAACATTAGGCAGGATATCGGTGACGAAATTCAAGAGTTCTAGATAGTAAGTAAATTAAAATCAACACACGAGAGAATAGAGAGCGCCACTCTTCGACACAGAGCTGTCGCGTCATCCATATTCATATATCTCTTGTAGAGGCTTCTAACAAACTCATCTATTTTTACTCCCTTTATATTAACTCGTGGCGTCTGTCTGTTTGTTTCTTTGACACAAAAACTTTGGATTGATTTTTAACCCCTTTCCCGTGATCCAATCATGCTGAAACTTTGCAAGCTGAGTCGTGGCGACGATCAAAAAGATCTATCAAATTTTCGTTAAATTTTTTTAATAATTATAGTATAATTTTGGGTTTTTCATATTTTTAATGGTTTTTTCATACAACTTACTCAATTGTATGAAGAGACTGCAACGCATCTGGTAGGCACTAAGCCTGATTATAGTATAATTTTGTTTTTTTGGAAATTTTTTATTACTCCCTTTCGTAGCGTCGCCCGACCGAAGTCCAACGCGTAGGTTAAGCGCCAAACCAGTTTCCACCAGTAAATGAGAAATGAAGTATAATAAAAACTTGGTTTTTATGGGTTAGTTTTTTCAAATCATTTCGAAATCTTTCCTCTTTCGTTTGTGGCACACGACAAACCCTTACACAATCCTGTTCATTATGTCGAGCCTTACTCTCGCTCCTAATTTTTTATTTTCTTACTCTATCATATATAAATGGAAATGGAAAAATAAATAATAATACTCTCCGCCATATTTTTGGATGAATTGGAAAGCAAGCGTAAAATGCGTAGGAACATGAGGGAGGATTTTACGACATGTCTGAAACAAACTAGTTTATTTGGCAAATTTAACGAAAATAATAAATGCCTAAGTACCCACTTTTCTAAACACGGAACAATAACATATTACGAAAGCGCAAAAAAGTTTTCCGCGACCGCCTCGGTTCATAGAAAAATATGCCCATAAAAGAATTTCATTCTCACTTAACGATCGCGTTCTCTGCTGGTTCCCGGTCGAGGAAATCGGTGTCGTGACAAAGCAAGCGGACCATTAGGACAGAACGGCCGGTTATTTTAAGTGTACGAACATTTTTTGAAACGAACCGGTACGTACCTAAACGGGGAGGCACGCCCTTTGTGGTTTTGCCAATACAACTTTATCTCGGTTTCGAAATGACCCTTTTCCGTGCTGGTAATGTCTTTCTTTAAACCGGCATTACCGTGGATGGTGCGTGGGCGAGCGCCGATTATTACAACTATTACCCCGCTGGACCGCGCGTGTCCGTGGGGGCAGGCAGAGAGGATAGAGCGCCACACTCTTCTGTCCTGACACACAACTTTCGCATCGTCTACATTCATACATTGTTGTTCAGGCTTCTAACAGGATCATCTTCCAGTATCTGGTTAATCTGGTCATGCCGTGGTCGCCCTCTCTTTCTGGCGCCGTCAACACATGCCTTATACATCTTTCTTACCATTCTTTCCTCATTCATTCGCTCAAGCTCAGCTTTACATTCATTCCTAATGTCTTCATTCTTTACTCTATCATACATGGATTTGCCACACATACGTCTAAGGGACCTCATCTCCACTGCATTCAACCTACTTTCGTTCCTCTTCTGCCAGCTCCAGGCTTCACTTCCTTACATTAGTGTCGGTACGAGAACTTCATTATGAACCGTTAGTTTTTTACCGAAATTATTGCATTCAGAGCACCGTTAATCCTATTCCCGGTAGTCACTCTCCTCTCAATATCTTTCTCAATATTCCCTCTTCTATCGAACATACTTCCCAAGTACACAAACTCATCTACTTTTTCCAAACATTCATTGCCTACTAGTATTTCACACTTTCAACCTTCTCGAATACCATCACTTCTTTACATTCATAATAAGGTCACTTTCCTTGCATACATCATACATCCTGCTTACTTGACTTTGTAAGTCTTGTGAAACTATCTAAATAAAATGACACAAAGAAAAACTTCATCCACATCAATTGAGGTTATAGATCGATGCTACTCGCAAGAGCAAGAAATAAAAAGAAAATTCCAAGAATAACCACATACATAATTAATAATACCAATTTCAGTAAAACATTTTCTCAAGGGCCGACTTATTAATGAACTAAATTAACAGAACATGTAAGACGGTATCATGATTGAAGAGAAAATAATTATACAACTACTTCACACGAAAACTAGGAATTTATATACATATGTAAGAGTATTTTTAAAAGGTTTTCCATAAATATTAAGAAACCGTGTACTTTCTTTTTCACTTAACTACGTAGGGATTAGATATACAAATACTATATCGTGTTATTTATTTAAAGTCGGCTTAAATACGAGACGGCCTCTTTAAGAACTGATATCTAACTACTTGAAGTGCGTGAGAAGAAACAGATGGGAAGAATTTGAAGCATTAAATATACAGTTTAGGAGCGTAGTAAAAGCTACGCAACAATCGACAATTTTTGTAGCTATATTTTGTGAGTTATATATTTCGCCGACATAAAGAGAGCGGATATCCGACTACAAACTTGAAAATACAGTACAACCTTTACCAATTACGACTCTTCTTGTGTCGGCCGGATTTCTTTATTAGGGGCAGTATATAAAAATGACCCTCTAATATTAACGACGCTAAAACGAAATAAAAACTTAAATTACCAACAAAAAATTAACATGACTACAGGGGTTTCATAAATCCTTGACAAGTATATCGTTTAAAATTGTAATTTTGATTGAAATCCCTAGGCTGGTAGAAAATCGATCAACTTTTAGTGGAGAGTGGTTGGGAGGAGTTTGTAGCGGAGGGTAAAGTGTGTATTGGGACCCTCGCAAACTTGTTTGAACATAAATGTCAAAGCCATTAATTTAATATATTTTATGAGTTTTTAACTAAAGTTAAGCTGTAAAGGAGATTGAGCGTTTAGAAGTTGCTAGGGCGGTAATCGCAGTTTTGGAGGAGAACTATACAAACTGACGACTCTAATAGGGATGCGCGACGCTCTGTCGATGAATTGCCACGTGCGTGTGCACAGTTCATGATTCATGTCAAGCGCTCTATTTGGTCTACGTTCTTTTGTTGTAAATTTGTCATTTAGACCTTTTTTATTTGATTAATAATCAGTTACTTTAGAACTTTCGTCGAGGTAAGATGGACGCCTTGCTTCATAACGTTAATTTGATAAAATTGAATAGCGATATTAGCGCCCAAATTCGCGCAATGTTCTACAATGCGTTATCGTACTTAAATGAACTGAAAAGTGTCGAGTAACATCGATCCCAATTTTTTTTTTCTAATTTTTTTGTGCGTTTTTTTAGAATACTTCAAAATAAATACATATTCCATATCATTTTGATTGTTAATAAATATTATTTTTTTACCTTAAAACTACGAATTTTCATATTTTTTATGTTATGCATGTTACAGAATAGTGACACAGTTGTAATTAAAAATGATAGAAAATTTATGAAAAAAACAAGTCGATAATACCATAAAAGTATTTCACCCTTCTCTAGTACTGCTCCGTAAGGTGCATAAGTACGATAGAGACCTTCATCGGACCTCTCAACATATTTTACAGTCTAAAAAAATTAATTTTAATATTTGTTTTAATCTACTTATATTCATTAATTACACCTGCATGTTTCGGAAAAACCTTTGCATCGCCAGGAATTTGAATTCGAATCATGAATTTTCAAATCATTTATTAGAAAATGATCACGATTTTGATAAAAATTTAGGACTTTCCATTTTACAGGTAAATAATATTGCTCAGAAATTGAATAATTTAGAATCAAAAGAAAAGTAAACAAAATATAATTTATAATCAATTAAATTTAACTAGTAAATAGTCAAATTCTAAAAAAATTTCATATATTTTTGTGTAATCGAGAACTTCAGCAATAATATTTATAAAACACCATGACGACGGAAATGTTTTTCCGAAACATGTAGGTGTAATTAATGAATATAAGTAGATTAAAACAAATAATAAAATTTATTTTTTTTAAATCTCAATCTACAAAGTAGCTCAACCAATTGGAAAAATATTTTACAGTCGTCCATATTTTACATTTTATATCATAGTTGGTTTGGTCTCGACTATAAAAACGTTATTAGTGATAGGTATTTTTTATTTTATTGACAGACTTGAAATTGAGCAACTTAATTTTCTTAAATTCACGAATATTACGGAATTTGATTTCGAATTTAAAATAGTAGACGATTGATTGATTGAATTGAAAAACATTTGTTTTTGATTAAAATTTGCGGTTAATTTTTATTTTTCATTGAGGACATTGGCAATGCTCACTATGAATGTGTCACTAGCTTAGAAGATATATAAAAATAAATATTAAAAAAAAACTTGAGCGAAGGTACATCGGATGTATTTCTGATCATTTTCACAAGTCACGAAAAAGTTTTGTGAAATATATAAGCTACTAATTGATTACTAGTCGGCAGAGGTCCGGTGCCTGGCACCGAGTGATACGTCACTGCGGCAAAATCCGGCACGACTTCTTATCTGATCTCCCAATCTGACTATAATTATTACAACAATACGATAAGTATGATTCAGGGATGGTAAAAGGGAAAGTGAACCCACCTGTCAATATCCAAATATAACAACATCGTCGTCTGTCGGTCCGTAACGTCAGTAATTTAGTGGAATTACAACTTGAGATAATTAAAATGTCAACAAGCAAGGGGGTCGCTCCAGCAAATCACACGGAAAAATATTACCTATGTTACCCGCCGGGTCCTAAAGAATATGTATTCAAAATTTGGGTCAGATCGGTCAAACGGTACTGAGTTGCAGGGAAATATATCAGGGGGAGGGGGGAAATGTCGCCTATGTTACCCGCCGGGTTTTTATTAAATTTTAAGTATAAAATTTTGGTTGGGCTGTGCCTGTCTCACTAGAAATATCTGTGTTTTTTAAACATTTGCACACACGTATTTTAATAAATTACTATATATACTGAAAAATTTGTATTTGGCAATGTTTTATATTTGTTAATATATAGATCTGCTGTTAATTTTCCCTCAAATAAATAAATAAAGGTGAGTATTCGCGAAAATGGCGATATATAAATTATCCAAATATTATTATTATTAAATAAATAATGAATAAGTATGCAACATTTTAGTCAGATAGGTCGAATGGTATAGATTTGCATGAAAAATATATCAGGGGGAGGGTTGCCTATGTTACCCGCTGAGTCCTAAATAATGAGTATGCGAAATTTGTATGAAAAAAATATGAAAAAATGCAAGTCAGATCGGACACTGGTGTAAATTTGCATAGAGAACAGACAGAGAGACATTGAGTTTTATAGGTATAGATAATATTAAAATAAAAAATATAATCTTCTGTTAGCTTGCTAGTCTTCGAGACAAGACCACGAACTGGGCGAATATCTTACCGCTAGACAGAAAGGACAATTTTAAACAATTAAATGATTTTTAAATATTAAACAGAGAAACACTAAAAAATTATAAGCATATATTACTTTTTTTCTCAATTGATTCAGCAACATTGTAGATTGACATTCAAAAAAAATATTGATTGTATTATTTATATATATCTATTTCTTTTATTTGATTAATTCCACCAACATGTTTCAGAAAAACCTTTCCATCGTCAGGGTGTTGTAATAACTGATAAAATATCAGAATGAATTGTCTTTTGTTTCTTCTTTTTCTAAATTATATGATTAAAGTTCTAGATTACTCGCAATTATTGGATTTTTTTTAGAATTGGGATAGTAGTTAAATTTAATTGATAATTAATAATATTTTGTTTACTATTACATGCTTTACTAATTTCTAATGATTCTAAATTATTCAATTTCGGACCAAAATTATTTATGTGTAAAATAGAAAGTCCTAAATTTTTATCAAAACCGTGATCATTTTCTAATAAATGATTTGCAAATGCATGTATTACGATCCACGGAAAATTCTTCTCACTAATTTTTCCAACCCTTATTTTTTACGACGATACCAGGTTAATCTCGTCAATAGCCTTTCCTTCAACTATCGTCTGGGTTTACTACAGCGTTCTAGATCCCTTGGCATCATAATCACGTTTTAAAACATCTGTATCAATAACTGATTCATAAAATAAATTAACAATCGGGCGGGGGGGGGGGGGGGTGCGCAGTCTTGTTGGAAGAGGTAGAGGGAGAGGGAGACAGTTAATTGGGGAATAAAGTAAATATAAGTCTCGCTGTTAGATTGGATGGTTATTAATTATATTTGTTTTAGTATTAAAGACTTTTTTAATTTCTTAAATATTTAAATTTTCTATGATGGTTGTAAGAACATCAAACAAATTAAAGTTGTGTATACAAATCAATTTTTAAACATTAATAACAATTTAGTATCTGTATAAAATTTCGAGTATATTCATTTTATGGTTGTTGTCTACATTTCATTAATTGAAAAATAAATAGGGATGATGTTCAAAAATCTCTCTTAAAGAAAACCATATCTTGAATAAGTCGATAAAAATGTTCAAACATGGTACAAATTCAATTTACGAGAAAATACAGAGAAATTTAAATATTATAGTTATGTCCGTCTATTTCGTGAGGTATACTTTTGTATAATATTTGCTGTGGTGATGATCGTAGTAAGAGATTCGACTAATCAACATTAAATCTTACTGTGGCGGTACAGCAGTAGTTAACACATCATTAGTAATAATGATTGTTGATTGGGAACTGTAGTTTGACAATTGTAGGTTATGTTTCTAGTGTAACAAACTGTTACTGAACACAATTCACAAACAATTACGGTTACCAACCATCGTTATAATCAAACACATTCATATAACAATTAAAATCACGGTTGCATATATTTTTTATAACATATATTATTGCTAAAATAAAACAATTCAAAAATATGAACAAAGAATTGATGATGCAACGAATTTAGATATTAATGAAATACTTTAATAAAATGCGTTGTTTTTTAACGGTTTCGCAAGACGCAAAGCAATAAAAACTCCACCAGGTGACACAGATAGTAAAATTTAAATTAGAAAAATCGTTTTGCTAACTTATTCTCGGAAAGAAGATACTAAAAATGTAAAGTTATCGCAAAATACCTGCAAACACGTAAAATATGAAATAGAAAACTTTTAATAGGTTTGCTAATTTCCGCCCAAAGTTTTACAATTTTCACGACAGGTGAATTAAATGAATATTCTGTATCAAACAAGACAGGTTTATTGCTCGCGTAAGTCAGAAAATTGAATTTGTAAGGATTAACTTTAAAATAATTATCCAAATAATTTTTATGATTGTGCTAATTGTAGACCTTATTACATTTGTGTTGTAATGTCAGCTTAACTCAATTATAAGTACAAATAAATATATGTATATCTAATAATAAAACAGCGATCGCTACCAGCCGCAAAGCGGCCACCATAGTCGCCCACTGGGCTTAGCAGCAAGCAGACACTCGGCCGTATTCTGAAATAGGCCTCAGATACACATGCATATTTAGTGGCACGTGAGCATGCGCAGTATCGACCTTCTCTAGGCCTTGCTTATTATTGGCATGTGTGTACGCACATTGCTAGTAACGAGCATGCCACTAGCCATACAACCGCCGGTTGATTTATGAGCATGCCACTAAGTGGCATGTGTATCTGTACCTATAAGCAAATTTCTATTATCTTGTCAGTTATTGTATAACATTGTTTTAAGTTTGATATGTTTGAAATTAGTGAATTCAATCTACCAGAAAGCTCTAAAACGTAAAAAATATTTAATTATTCACAATTATGAATTGATTGAATTTTGATTGATTGAATTCATTAATTTTAAACCTGTCAAACTTAAAACTTCTTAACATGTTATATAATAAGTCAATATACAGAAACAGCAATATTGCTTATTTCAGATTACGGCCGACTATTATGGGCGCGAAGCGGCTACCATGGCCGCTTGGTGGATCTAGTAGCAAGCGATCGGCGAAAGCCGATTGTAGACGCCAATTACACTATAGCCGTCGCAGGGCCTAGCAGTAAAACAATTGGCGATAGTCTATTAAAATATTTGTCTTAATTAGATTAGCAGTACCACTATGAGTACAAGTAATCTTTACAGTAAATTTGAAGACAATCTAATCGTAAATTTTCCCTACAAAATTGTCTTATATCAAGACGGCAATGAAATCACTAAAAAACTAACCCATAAAAACCAAATTTTTATTATACTCCCTTTCTCATTTATTAGTGGAAACAGGTTTGGCATTTAACCTACGCGTTGGGCTAGAATCGGGCGACGCTACGTAAGTGAGTTATAAAAAAATTCGAAAAATCCAAAATTATACTATAATTATTGATTTTTTTAAACGAAAATTTGTTAGATCATTTTTATCGTCGCCACGAGTCTGTCTGTAAAATTTCAGCTCGATTGGATCACAGAAAAAGGGTTAAAAATCGATCCAAAGTTTTTCGACAGACAAGCAAGCAAGCAGACGCTACGATTTAAAAGAAAGGGAGTAAAAATTGACACACTTTAAGAAATACGTTTAAAAAAATAGAAAAAACTGGAACTATAATGTGTACCTAACGAATGAAAATATTTAAAAAATAATGATGTTGTATCACTTGAGCACAATTGATATCCAAGCTCAACTTTTTCCTCTTAGGGGGAGAGAGAGGGATGGATAGAAGGGGGAATCTGTGTGAAATATTTCCTTTCCGCAGCGTGCGCAGATAAGGACCATAAAACTTCATATCTCACTGACCTGTCATCGGGCACACCATCTCGTAGTACCCCTCGCCGGAAGTGGAGCAGGAACAGTTGGACCTCTCCGGACACCGGAAGCCGACATTATGTTCGGAGGACACCGGGTTCGGAGATACCAGCGCCGCAACGACCAGGGCCAGGCAGAGCGCGGACGCCATGTTGCCCGCCATTTTGCGATGCGGTAAATCCCGCCAAATTTCTTTTGAATTTGGGACGGGTTCGTATTTAGCCACTCATTCGTGGCGTGCAACGATCACAGCGGCGTGAAACTGAAACAAAAACAATATATTAGGACAGTGTTTCCCATACTATGGGTCGAAGTCACAACACCTCGCAACACGTCTCGTCCGGGTCGTGTCGTGTTTATTATGGATAACGAAGTGCATTCAGACATTTTCACTCATTTAACCGAGTTAAAAAATAACTTTAAAAAAGTTCAACAAGATAAACTGGATTTAAAATCCATTTCAAGACAACATACCGACTGAATTGTAAACAAAAGCAAGTGAGGAAGGAGCTTATTGATTTATCAGAAGATACGTCGCTGAAAAATACTTTTAATTGCAAGCAATTAGCAAAATTATGGCTTTCAGTTGCTGACACTTATCCCTGCTTGTTTGACGAAGCGATGAAGGTCCTTTTCCACTTCACTACCTCGTGTGAAGTGGAATTTCCTGCCATGGTTTCTATTAAGACTAAAAACAGAAATAAATTGGACGTATCGAATTCACTACGATTAAAAGTGACTAAAATTGAAGTCAACGCTAATGCTGTTATGACGAAAAATAGGCGACAAATTCAACCTTCCTATTAAAATATCACATATTAACATTTTTCGTAATAAAACATTTCGATTATATTCGGAGGTTGTTCTTTTTTCTTTCGTATGGTTACAATATGAATTGGGAAAATGTGAGGCAGGAGGTGGGTCCCGAATTTTTTTTTTTGGTGGGTCCCGGTTCTGTCAACTTTGGGAACCACTGTATTAGGGTCTGTAAATTGAATCTGTCTTGCTCGTCTCTGGGAAATACCCTCTCCCGTACAGACACCGGAAATTTTTCTT